>RANZ01000199.1:0-57645 GCA_009805285.1 Neurospora terricola FGSC 1889 | reverse complement strand
CGAAAAGCCAGTTCCTGTTCAAGTTTGCCAAGGGTTGAATCTCAATGCTACAAAGGGGCCAGGTTGGGTCCAACTCTCCTTTTCCTTTGTTCTAGCCTTTCCAACATCATCAGCATTGCTCCAGGATCATCAACTGCACTCCGCACAAAAATCCATCCAACACGTTCTCGATCMTCTCCTCCAATTCCAAATGTTCTCGAGTTGTTTGTGCGGACTGCTGAAAATCGATGCATGTTCCTGCATAAGCGTTCGGCATTCAATCTTGTTTTTCAGCGGTATCTCCAATCCCCGTTCGTCAGTGTCAATTTCATCCCATGTCGCATTGTTTTGGCGAGTGATGCTTGGCTTTGCGCGAATTGTGCGTGAAAACACCCAGCTGAGTAATGAAATGACCTGGAAGGCGATCCTCGAGGCAGGTAGGTATAAGTGCTTCATCAACGGAGAGAAGCATGGAAGAGGATTATTCTTGCAGAAACAAATGGAAGGTACAACATTCCTTGGGAATTAGTATCTGGCTTTTCGATGCCTTACTTTCCATTAATACGTTCCTTGAGTCCRTCTTCAATCGACTTGCTCACCTTTCATTCCCCACTTTCAACATCAAGTCAACAACAACCATCTTCGTTTGATATCAACCTTCCATCGTAACCAAGCAAAACTATTAACCGCCAAGTTTGAAACGACAAGACGAATTTTCAAACATCAATCAGAGACACATTTCCCTTCTGTCACCCTCTCCTCCCTTCGATCATCTTTCCCACAGCAACTCAGGCTATTTGGAAGGTACAACCTCATCGACGAATCCGAATTTCCTAATCGGGACACGGACTAATATACACACAACGACCTTGCAACAGGAAAGAACATCCTCGCATGCAGTCTCACCCACTTAACGGCTCCTCCAGCACCTCACCCAGACTCACAACCAATTTACGGAAATTATACGGGTAGAAGAACTGATCATCAACTTTTAATTCCAATATACCAAACATCCAAACACTAGCAAGCATGGGGAAATCAATAACCAACGGCATACCAACGCGGCGGCGGCAGCAGCAGTCCGGGTCCAGCAGCGCGACTGGAACTGAGACATCCGATATAACCGCCAAAGCCATTACCACGTCGTTTCTCATTTCCAATCTTCACTGTCCCTCGTGTGTCTCGACTATAAAAACCGTTCTTTTCGAGTCTGACCCTACTCATAACCATATCCGATGGGTCTCGCCCAACGTTGTCACTTCGGTCGTCACCGTGGAACACGATTCAGGCAACTCAGCCGCATCCGCATCAGCCCTCATCAGAGACATGCACCGCGCCTTGGAAGACAGCGGCTTCGAGGTCAGCGGTGTAACGACGACTGCTATTGTTAATGGTATTAGTGACAATGACAATGACAACGACAGCAACGGGTTCCTGGTTCGGGATCTCGGCATCGGCTTCGCGGCTGAATCTGAGGGAGGTAACGCTCAGCAATGTACCATCCCGGGCCAAACGCAAGCATCCTCGACCTTCTCACGATGGGTCACCACCGCTTCACGACTTAACCTTGGCCTCCCTGGGGCCCAGTCTCAGAAGCTGGCTGAAGCACATCTCCAGAACTGCGAGCAGTGTCGCACATCGAAAGCGACGACAGATCACGAAGTAAAAGAAAAGACAAGTGAAAAGGAAAAGGAATCCGTCGGACCGAAGTCTTCGGTCTCAGAAGTCAGAGGTAACGCTGCTCCAGATTCGTTAGCTCGGCAAAGAAATATGGCATCAACATCAACAACAAAATCCTTCATCTCGACCGATACCGTAGTGGATCTCGGACCCTCCAGGGCATCATCGTCTCAACCATTACCGTTATACAGAGCAACACTGGCCATCGGCGGCATGACCTGCGCAGCCTGCGTCAACACCATCACCAACGAACTGAGCAAGAAAGACTGGATAGCCAACGTCTCCGTCAACCTGATCAACAACAGCGCTGCTATTGACATTCACGACGAAAGCAGGGCGACCGAGCTGGTCGAGGCCATCGAAGACCTCGGCTATGACGTGAAACTCGACAAGGTCGTTGCCCTCGGAGACCCGCCAAGGCCACCACCAAAAGCAAAAGCCCGCCGCGAAAGCTCATCAGACACATGGCGGGCTACCTTATCCATTGGCGGGATGACCTGCGCATCTTGTGCCAACTCCATCACCAACGAGATGAAGAAGCGGGACTGGGTCCAGGACATCACTGTCAATCTGCTCACCAACAGCGCGACTGTCGAGTTCGCTGGCAAAGAAAACGCCGACAAGCTGGTGGGAGAGATTGAGGATCTCGGGTTCGAAGCGACGCTCAACGAAGAGACCTTGGTCAACGTCGCCATCCAGGACTCGGAAGAGCCGAACCCGGAGGAGGAACAGCAGCAAAGAAGAGAAGTCGAGATCCGCATCCAGGGCATGTACTGCGAACACTGTCCCTCGCGAGTCTCGGCCAGTCTGATGGCAGGCTTCCGCAGGCAGTTGGACGTGATCAGCCAACCCAGTCATAAGAGACCGATCRTCAAGTTGGTCTACGTCCCTGACGCTCCTGAGTTCACCATCCGGCACATCCTGAGGGCGATCGAAGCGAGCGATCCGGCTTTTAAAGCATCCATCTACCACCCGCCCTCGCTCGAGGAACAGTCCAAGGCCATCCAGCGCCACCACCAAATACAAATCCTCTGGCGCGTCATTTTTTCTTTTGTCGTCGCCATCCCGACCTTCATTATCGGCATCGTCTACATGACCCTGGTCCCTTCCTCTAGCAACAACCGCTCTCACGAGTTCCTGATGAAACCATGGACATCAGGCATCTCGCGCGCGCAGATCGCGCTCTTCATCCTGGCCACGCCCGTCTACTTGTTTGCCGCCGACATCTTCCATAGGCGCGCCTACAAGGAGATCAGGACGCTGTGGCGACGGAGCAGTCGCGTCCCCCTGCTGCAGCGGTTCTACCGGTTTGGCAGCATGAACACGCTCATGTCGCTGGGCACCACCATTGCGTACGTCTCGTCTGTCTGCCAGATGATTGCGGCGGGAGCGCAGAAGGTGCATATGGTTGATGATTCCAACTTTTACTTTGACTCGGTTGTATTTCTCACATTCTTTTTGCTCGTGGGACGGCTGATTGAGTCGTACAGCAAGTCAAGGACGGGAGACGCGGTGGAGATGCTGGGAAAGCTGCGCCCGACGACGGCGATTCTGGTGGAAGGGTATGGCACGGAAAAGGAGCGGGATGAAGTGGTGCAAGCTGACTCGCTTGACTACGGTGATGTCGTGCGCATTCCCCATGGTGCTTCCCCGCCGGCTGACGGGATTGTTGTTCGCGGCGAAGGCAGTTTGGACGAGTCGAGTCTGACTGGTGAGTCCAAGCCGGTCAAGAAGGTTGTCGGCGATGAGGTGTATACGGGCACCGTCAACAAGGACGCACCGCTCTTGGTCCGGGTCACGGGTGTTGCTGGCAAGTCGATGTTGGATGAAGTCGTCAAAGCGGTCCGCGAAGGCCAAACCAGGCGGGCCCCCATTGAGCAAGTGGCGGATATATTGACGGCGTATTTCGTCCCCGTCGTCATTGCTATTGCGGTTGCCACTTGGATCATCTGGCTTGCTGTTGGATATAGTGGTCATGTGTCAGACGACTTTCTTGGAGACACCAAGGGCGGATGGGTTGTCTTTGCGTTGCAGTTCGCCATTTCCGTCTTTGTTGTGGCTTGCCCGTGCGGCCTGGCGCTAGCTGCTCCAACGGCCATCTTTGTCGGTGGTGGAATCGCGGCGAAACATGGCATCTTGGCCAAGGGAGGAGGTGAAGCGTTTGAGAAGGCTAGCAGAGTCGATTGCGTCGTTTTTGACAAAACGGGAACCTTGACGATGGGAGGAGAGCCCGAGATCACGGAATCGGAAGTTTTCCATGACGCAGAAGATGATGGTGGCATCGTGTTTGCGGCACTGAAGGCGGTCGAAGAGAACAGCAGTCATCCGATAGCGAAAGCCATCGTCGCCTTTTGTGCGGCAAAGACGTCCGCCAAAGCCCAGGTCGAGGACCTGCAAGAGATTGCTGGCAAGGGAATGAAGGCCAGGTGTCTAGGAGTGGAATCGCAAGATGGCTTCGATCTCATTGTCGGCAACGAAGCCCTTATGGAGGACTTTTCCGTTACCGTCTCGAATGAGACTGTCCAGACGCTGCAGAAGTGGAAAAGTGAAGCCAAGTCAGTTGCTTTGGTTGCCATACGGCGACACCAGGGCAATGATCCCAACGGATGGCTCCTTGCTGTTGCTCTAGCAATTTCCGATCCCATTCGCCCCGAAGCACCGCTCATTGTCAAAGCTCTTCAGTCTCGGGGCACTCGCGTGTGGATGCTGTCCGGTGATAACCCCGTCACGGCAGCTGCTGTTGCACACCAACTCGGCATTCCCGCCGACCAGGTCATCGCCGGGGTACTTCCCACCGGGAAGGCTGATAAAATCAGGTATTTGCAGGGGACAGAGAAGGCGCGCGTCGGCAAGGACAGTGAGTCGAGTACACGTCGCGCGATGGTGGCCATGGTCGGCGATGGCATCAATGACAGTCCAGCGTTGGCGACAGCAGATATCGGCATTGCCATTGGATCCGGAGCAGACATCGCCATCAGCAGCGCGGACTTTGTGCTCATCAACAGCGACCTGCGCGGTGTGGTGACGCTCCTCGATCTCTCTGCCACGGTCTTCCGGAGGATCAAGTTCAACTTTGCTTGGGCGGTGGTGTACAACTGCATCGCACTCCCTGTGGCAGCGGGCGCGTTCTATCCCATTGTGAGTGAGGGAAACCACGTCAAGCTGGATCCGGTGTGGGCGAGTTTGGCCATGGCGTTGAGCAGCATTAGCGTGGTGTTGAGCTCATTGGCTTTACGGAGCAGAGTGTTTGGGATTGGATTCCGGGCGAGGAATATTGGAGTATAGGAGTGAAAAGGGTGAACATATTTTTGTAAGAGATAGTATAGACAGAAATGAATCACATTGCATATGTACTGTTGGGTATTTGAATAAAGCGTATATGAGCGGAAATCTATGTGAAGACATCCCTCCCACGAGCATTTGTTTGTTGTTTGTCGTGATGAAACGCATGACGTCCCTCGGGTTGGTTGGAGACAATTGGAGATGGCCTGTGGGGCGCTACTTGTAAGCAGCCGCTGGAAGCCCCACTATTTAAGTACAGGTAGCTGCAGACCCACTGGAGCCGCCGTGTTTCCCCTGTCCATGTCCATTGAGCCCAGGAACCGAACTTCAACTCGAACATCTTCTCTCTTTTGGTTCTTGACTTCAGCCCACCAAAACGAAAGCTTGCTTCAACCCAACCCATTGGCTGTGCAGCTCCAAACAACTGCCGGTGCTTACCCTCCTTCACGACGATCGGAAGCCGGCAACAACAGACGAACTGGAATTGTCCGAGCGTTGATTGAATCTTCTAAAAACACCAAACGACGATTTACGCGAGCTCGGCCACTCACCTTGCTACGGTCATCATCATTTCGAAAAGGACGGCAAAGCGACGCGGTCGCTGACGGCGCCTTTGATTCATAAACGTACCGAAACGTCAACCGTCTACCGAAAGACCCTTACGATCGAGAGAATCAGACACCATGAACGCTACCGTTAAGCGCAAGTTCAACTCCCTGCTCCAGGGCATCGGGAGCCGGCCGACCAACCCAGACTCGCCCTCCTCGACATGCGATGGCAATGACTCTCTGAGCTCGACGCCTGCTTCCACCTCAAGCTCGAGGTTTACAAACATGGCCAACGATAGCCTCGACTATCTCAGTAAGAAGCGCCGTGTCGGCGGGCTGCCCTCCACACCGAGCGCAATCACGTTAACGACCCCGACGAAAGGGCAAACCACGATCTCCAACATCACCCTGCGAAAATGGAACTCCCACGGCGGTCCAGGGAGCAGCCCCGCGCCCGGGGCCAGCGGCGGCGGCGCGAAGGAGAATAGTCCAGTTACGAAATTACAACCACCCAAATACTGCCCCGGCGACCGCGACCAGCTCGTGCGACGATTGGCAACTTTCCAAGAGCTGACGGACTGGACGCCAAAACCCGATAGGGTCAACGAGATCGAATGGGCGAAGCGCGGTTGGGTTTGCCAGGGAAAGGAGCGTGTTAAGTGCACGCTCTGCAACAATGAACTGGCTGTCAAGCTGAATCGGAAGGAGGTCGATGGGAAGGAGATTCCGGTGCTGATCGCCGCAGACATTGCTGAGTCGGTGGTGGACCAGTATGCTGAGCTGATTATCACATCGCACAGGGAGGATTGCTTGTGGAGGAAGAAGGGGTGCGATGGTGAGTATATCTGTACGCAGGAGGTTCTAACATTGTGCTAACGGGCTCCTTCACCAGATTCACTTCTACGATTACCTCTACCCAACCCCAAACTAGCCCTCGAAACGCTTCGCCAACGATACGACGAGCTCTGCCAACGCAAGGATTTCCTGCCTTACGAGTTCAACCTCCGTCTTCCGGAAGGTCTCGACATCGACATCATCCTCTCGTACCTGCCACCGAATTTCTTTACCGAGCCTCCACCATCCAGCGCCGCCGCTCCCTCTACAACCTCACAACCCGCCAGTCCCAACCCATCCACCTCGCAACAACCACCAGCGATCAACCGCACCGCCTTAGCCCTCGCCCTACTCGGCTGGCAAGGCCTCTCCAACCCTCGTCTCGGCACCGCCGTCCCCAACTCCGCCTCCTGCCACACCTGCCTCCGCCGCCTCGGCCTCTGGATGTTCAAATCCAAACAAGTCGATCCAGAGACCAACACGATCCTGGTTCCCGCGCCCATGGACCACCTCGACCCTCTGCGCGAGCACCGCTTCTTCTGTCCCTGGAAGAACCCGCAAGCGCAACGGAACCCGGGCGCCAAGCCCTTAGCCAGGGGCGAGACGGACAAAGCCGCCTGGGAGGTTCTGGTGGAGGGGTTGAGGAACGAGAGCCGGTTGAGAGAGAAGGGAAGGGATTTGATGCATGGGAGGAGTAAGTCCTCTGGTTCTGGATTTGGGTTTTTGGGAGGGAAGAAAGGGACGCCGCATAGGGCGACGGGGAGTGCGAGTGGATTGTTGGGAGTGCCGATGACGCCTGATGCCAGGGGGCTGTCGGGGCAACAGCCGAATAGTGCGCCGGGTGGTCTTCATGTTGGTGACCAAGAAGGAGGAGGGGACGAAGAAGAGGGGGTTGAGGAGGATGATGATGATGAGTCGGAGGAGGCGAGGAAGAAGAAGGATCAGGCCATGATGAGCAGGTTGAGGAGGGTTAAGAGCTTGTTCAATACTAAGGGGAGCAAGTTGAAGAAGTTGGGCCCGTCTCCGTCGCCGTCTCCGGGGCCAGCGGGAGCGGGAGCGGGAGCGGTTAGTGTGCCGAATAGTCCTAGGCCGGGCACGTCGCATTCTACGAGGACTACCGGGACTACGGGGACGACTGGAACTACAGGAGGCAGTGCGAATGCTCCTGCTGAGTGAGGAAAGAGAAGTGGTTATTTATCATCATATCTCGGTTGGCGGGCGTTGACACGCATGGAGTTTGGGGAACAGTGTTATCGTCCGCAATTGTATGCTACAGGTGTATCAATAGCTTTGGATTTTAGCGTTAGCGGTTTCGTTATCAATCTCTCCTAGAGGCTAGACACTCATTTCTCAGAACCTTCTTGATTGAGGTCCAGATGTAGTCTGTAAATGCATAACCTCATACCCTCCGTGTGTTTACCAAACCACCACTATCAAGGTGTGGGCACGGATCACCCTCCAGGGTTAAGTACACCGTCCCACGCACGCCACGGTGAACCCTCACCGGCAGGCCGGCCGGCTGCCGAAATGGCGAAAACCAAGGCCGCCATATCCGTGTCAGTGGTCAACGGGAAAAGCACGTGGCGGAAAGAAATGCCTTATCAAGACCCCTGTTTGCATCTTTTTAGTGTTCTGTTGATTTTTTTTCCCGGATGCGGTTTTTGCGGTTTGATCACACTGCAAAACAGCGACAGACAAAATTTTGTTGCTAAACATCGGCTTGTGTTGTCACGATGCCAGTTTTGCTTTTCAAATCAGCGAAAGTGCAAACTGCCAGATTGGACACAGCCGAAATCTCACTCACCAACGTCGCCAAATCGACCAACCGAGCGACCAACCCGCCAATAACCACCAATCCACTCACCTTACCTCAACGCTGTTGCAGCTGCGGTCACCTTCACTTCCCCGAAGCCTCCGGGCCGCACTCGTAACACAATCAACCTCTCCCCAACTCAGAGGCAAAGTCTTCAGCAAGATGCTACTGCGCCATATTCACGTCGCACCAGTCCCACCTGTCGCACTGCACCGTTAAACCCAGCGCAGCACCGCTATATAAGCCTCCCCAAATCTCTTCGTTTTCAACACGATTATTCCTGCAATAATCACTCGGCTTAGTGGTCTAGTGGTATGATTCTCGCTTTGGGTGCGAGAGGTCCCGGGTTCAATCCCCGGCTGAGCCCCTCTTTTTTGTCATTCTTATCTGTCTTTTTGGGTTAATATGTGAGTTCCGGTGATTTGTTTTGATTTGTGACTTTTTTGGATGTCGTGATAGTTTTTTTGAACGGGCTGAGGAGGGTGGCAAGGTAAGGGGTGGTTGTGGTTGTGGTTGCGATAGGAGTCGTGTCGGAAAGCTAGCCCAGCTGGTGTTAGAAGGTCCGAATCGGTGACAGTTGTGTGTGTGGACAGCGGATATGATGAAAAGCAGCTGCTTGAGGGGTTGAGAAAGGACGGATTCTGGAACCGAAATAAAGAGGTAAGTAAGTAAGGGCGAAGAGATCGATGAAGACAAATAGTCCCTTCGTATGAGTGGTCTGGATATGAGGGTGCCTTGTGTAACGCTGTCTGTGAGATTCGCCTGTTCCTCCCTCAATCCAATTTGATTCTGGAGAGATTTGAATTTGAGCATGGGGATTGTTTTCTTTTCACTCCAAGACCTGAGGTGAGGGCTCAGCAGTCTTAGTAATGGCCCATGTGATATCTAAAACTTGTTGTGTTTGTGCATCAACGCATCTTTCAAAACTTGATCCTCGCCAACCTGCAGATACCGCCGAGCTTCTCGGTCAACGAACGCCGAGTATGATGCATCCTCCAGGAAGAGATACATGATCGTTTGGCCAACTCATCGACGAGACTGAGGGGAACCTGCTGGTGGAAATTGTTCATACAGGCAAAGGGTTTCGAAAACCAGGCCAAATCGTCACGCAACACCCCCCTTTTAACATTTGCATCATCGGATGAACTATTGAGTGACTCCAAGTACATTTCCATCATTGACCCTATCTCTTCATAAACCATGCAAATCATTGATAATATCCAATACGGATATCCGCTATCGTTACAGAATCCCAAAAGCTGTCTTGTAAATCGTTCAGCAAATACCTTATAAATCCCTTCCATCCTGGTTGACGATTCAACCCTTCCCCCAAGCTTGTTATGCTTAGCCGACCCTCAAATGGCCGACTCAACTCATTCTGCCGGCTACCGCGACTCCGTGATTCTCATTCCACCGACCATCAATAATCAGCCCCAACCCAATCCAACACCGCACAAACCATCTCAACAGCCAACACCCCTCCTCTCACCAGGAGCTCCACAAACCCTTCAATCATAACCACCGCCAACCACACAGCCGCAAAGGCCACGCCGCTCAACCGCCCCGCGATCCGCAGCACTCTCATGAACGGATGATATCCCCTGGCCGCCACATCGCCGTGAAACTCGGCCAGCATCATCGCGGCATGCGCTTCCAGCTCGCTGACGGCGGCGGCAATGGCTGCTGTGGCGGAGGTAGCTGTTGCGGAAGTCACAGAAGAAGAGACTCTTCGGTGATGGCGTTGGTTGTTTTGTGAAGAAGAGAAAAAAGACGGCGTCGAGGGCGACGATGACGATGAAGCAAAAAAGACTCTCTCGAAGCCTAGTCAATGCGCGCCGCCGCCTCCTCCCCCACCACCACCGCCAGCACCATTAGCGCCGCCGCCGCCTACCGAGACGGGATTGCCACCCACGGCCATCAGGAGTCTCTTGTTCTTCCTGATGGTCTGGTTGAAGTGCTTCTCGATCTTGTCTCCCTCCTTACGGGCAGCCGACAGAGCGGACTCGGCGTCTTCAAGACTCATCAGCGGCACGTTGCCGAACGGGCCGGGAGCACCGCCGATGTTGAGGCCCGCACCGCCCTTGTGACCCATGGGATCGTCTAGAGCAGATGGAGACGGTGAAGGGGGCATGTCCAGGTAGGAACCATGCGCGTCGGCAAACGCGCTGACTGGGGCGGGATAGCTGATCTCTGGTGCCACAGCGTCGTTATCGTGCGGCGAAGCAGGAGAGCCAGCGCCGTACATCCATGGAGCAAGCGAGCTCAGGCCGGCGGCGGCCGGGTTTCCGCCACGCTGATCCGGGTGCCAGTTGGACATGGCCTTGGGGAAGCTCATGTCTCTGGCATTAAGGTTCAACCGCGGCAGGACGTACTGGTTGATGTAGTAGATCGCCTCCTCCCGCTGGATCTTGTTCACAGGATCCGTCGGGTACTGGCCCGGAGCCTGGGGGAAGTAGCCCGGTGGCCCGTTGGGCACAGCACGCCCCTTGATCAGACTGAATCCACCACCGGCTTCGTGGCGAGAGGAAACAAACGCGGCAGGGCTGGAGGCGGTCTCAGCGATGCGAGCCTGAAGCTCCAAGAACCGATCCTCCTCCTCTTCGGTCAGGTTACGAATGCAGTCGCCATTGGGTGTCAGGAGAATGCGGACGCCGTCAATCATTTTATGGACGGGGTGACCGGCGAGCAGAGCTGCCTGATCTTCGTCAGTCACGATCGACTTCGTAGGTGTCATCGCATTCCGAGCCGCGTTTTCCCTGGCAGCAGCGTTGCTATGATCATTCCTCGACTTCTCAAAGCCAGTGCTTGTCGGCTTGAAAAGAGGCAGGTCATCGATCTTCTCAGGAACAAGCCCCGATTTCTGCAAATCTTGAAAGATTGTGGCAGGTGTCGGCAAAGTTCGAGGCGTTGAGACAGCATCCGACTTCGGGGTCTCCTTCACTCCCCTAGTCTTAATAGGAGAGGCGTCATCCGTCAACGTGGTCGTCTCATTAGCTGTCGACCGGTACGTTGAAGACTCCTCCTTGACCTCCTTCACCTCCTTTGGGGGTGGCGGGGGAGGCGTCTCCTTTTCCTTTTGTGCAGGTGTTTCCGGTCTACTGACAGTGGGTGTTACGTTTGTGTTGGTGATGCTTGGCTTTTCCTTCTCCTTCTTCTGCTTCTTCTTGCGGCCAATGATGGGCCCGATCTCCTCGTTCGGATCAGACTTGACAGGCTGGGCTGCTACAGCTGCCGTTTCCTTCTTGAGCTGCTCCTTTCTTGCCTTCCTTTGTTGACTCTTGGTGGTTGCTCTGACAGGGGCAGAGCCGATCTTTGACGGCGGCGGTGAGCTGGTGCGAGATGCCGAGACTGAGGCTGAGACGATGGACGCACTATCCGAAATCATCTCGCTAGCAGGAGTCTCGGGTCTCACAGAAATAGAAGCCACAGAACGGGCCGCGGAGCCCGCGACGCTCGTAACACCAGCATTGGCGGGTGTAGAAGGCGTCTCGGTCTTTGGAGTTGAGACAAGTCTAAGTGTCTTTGCTGTCCGAGCGAGCGGCGAGGCCACTGAAGCAGTCGTTGGCGTAGGCAGGGCAGGGAAAGCCGAGTCCCGATCATGGGCAGATTTCTCCGTCGTTGCTGATGAACTCTCAGCAGTCTTGACCTGGGCAACCTTGGTAGCTGCGGCGATGTTGAGAACTGGGGCAGGCTTTTTGTCTGCAGGGCGGGACTCTGGCTCAGGTGGGGTGGGCGCTACCGCTGGTACAACCAGCACAGGAGCAGGCTTCTCCATTTCCGCAGCCTTTTCCGCAGCCTTTTCCGCAGCCTTTTCAGCCTTCTTGGCTGCCTTAGATTTGGTTGCCGTAGTCTTAGTCGAAACGGCAGGTGTTGTGGCAGCCACCTGGACCTTGGGACTGTTGAGAGCAGGGAAGTCCTCGTCTGCCAAAACCTTTGGTGCCTTTGCCTTAACCGTTGCAATATCCTTCGATAGCCCACTCTCCGCTGCAAGAGCTTGAATATTCTCCTTGGAGTTCTTCTTGGCCTCAGGCGCGGGGGCTGCAGCACGAAGCTTCTTGTCGTTTTCGCATGAATCCATGTGTCTGTCCGCTTCCAAAACGTTGATGGTCTTGCCGTCCTTGGCAACAGGCAAATCCATGGCGCAAAAGGGACAGTATCGCATGCCTTTTTCCACGCTGTTCTTCGGGTTCTTGCTGACAAGTGGGCTGGGAGCTGTTGTAGGCGTTGACGTATTTGACGTTGTCGTGGAAACTGCCGCACTAGATGCCGTTGCCGTTGCGGGTGTACTCGTAGGCGGTGCCGTAGACGCTGCTGTAGACGCCGCTGCTGTAGTTGTCTTGGTAGGTACAACAGGTACGGCGACTGGCGGTGTCTGCGTTCCGGCTCTCAAAGACGCGTGAGAAATAGCAGGGGAAGGATGGTTGATTGGCATACCCAGTCCCGGAGGAGGGGCAACCATAGGAGTCCCCGTGCGGCCGAAGTTATCGAAGGCTCCGGGCGGCTGACGTATCGTTGTAATGGGTTCGTCAGAAACCAGAGCGTCTACGCTTGTCGTAACTTCCTCGAACGAAGGTAAATCGTCATCTACAAAGCTATTAGCCTCTCGGATGGAAGAGAAAGTTTTCATCTGATGTAGTGCAGGCTTTGGACCGGGGACCACTTGGTAGAAAGGGAGCACCAAGACAACAACGACAACGACAACGACAACGACAAGAATCGCGGCACAAGTTATATACAGGAGGGCTTTTTGTTTGGTCACGTCAAGACTACCATCATCGTCTTCCACGAGGTTGGGAAACGGAGACCCGCTTACAGCAGCGGTAAAAATGCTTTATTTTTGACCTTTGTGCCAACTGAACCCAGACCGTACGAAAACTGGGACCGACGTTAACGTACATGTGGAAGAGAAATCTCGAAGGAAGACGATGAGAGCTTGCCTGACGTGACCGATATACCCCAGTGATGCAGAACCCTAAAGCCTGTGCGGGAGTGAATAGAAGCGAAGTTGGAATGCCGTTGGTCTCCTCGAGAATCTCTCTTCCCTTCTCAAAATGCAAAAGACGCCAGTGTAAAAGGGGCTCCCCTTCTGAGAGACCGAATGTTGTGGTGCTCGAAAATCAAAACGTGTGCCATTCCTTGACTGCCTCATAAAAACCCATCCCGCTCGTGCCGTGGACGCCGTCGTGATATATAATGTGCCAAACGCAGCAACAAAAGTGTCTCCCCAGAAAACAGGACAAGTAAAAAGATTAACTCCATCGCGCGAAGTGAAGAAGTGGTCTAGAAGAGCAGCTCTCTACCATCCCCGATATCCAGCAGAATACATCATGGCGGGATTAGTGTACCCACCTTGCGACTGACCACCAAACACCTGTCCGAGACCGGCATTGCTCTGTTGCTGCATGTGCTGCTGAGACTGCATTCTCGCCTGCAAGATACTCGGGTCCGCAAGATCTACTAAGCCACTCCCCCCAGAGGAGGAAGTGTTAGCGTGTCTGTGCTTCTTCCCCTTCTTCTTCTGCTTTGAACCCAAGTCTTGGAAGGCTCCGGGCTGGGAACCGTAGAGCGATGCCAGGCTCGGAGCAGGAGCTGGGGTAGAGGAGGTAGAGGGTGGGTACAGTGGAGGAATGGAAGGAAACAAGAACTCACGCTTTCCCGCATCATGAACCTGGCTACCAGCACCTCGACCGCGGTTGAGGAGCTGAAGAATCTCGTTCGTATCTTTCGTGGTGTTGCCGAAAGCAGAGCCGAAACCGTGTTGTCCAAACATGTTCGGAGGGGTGCTCGTGGACTTGAGCCCGGGCGGAGGGCCGGGCATGGAGCTGGCATAGAACTGCGTGTTGGGTTGACTGTGGAAGGACGAAGGCATCATGGAGGCCTGCTGAGCCATGACCCTGGGGTTTGCCGCAAGCTTAACCGAGGTGGCAGACGTTGTTTGCCCCTCGTTCGCGAAGCTAAATCGAGAGCCCTGGCGGTTATGTCCCTGACCCTGGAAAAGGTTCGCCTGGGAAGTGATTCCGGGAGGAAGGTGATCGTAACCCGTCGCCTGCGGACGCATGAAAGCAGGCTGCTGCGGTGTCATGGTACGACTGCCAATGGAGGCAAGGTTGGTAGAACCCTGGCTGAAGCCAGACCCGATCGCCGACCCAAACAGTCCGTCGTTATTAGCGCGTTGAATGGGCGGCTGCGAACCTCTCCGCAAGTCGAAGTCACGTCCAGGATCCCGGTCCTCAGGCTCACCTCCCAAAGCAAGGCTGCCACTGCTCTCAGGTTCAACCTCAGCAGGTTCGGTAGCTGCCGCGGAACCCTCATGCGACTCCGCCACGCCGGTGGTGACATCGTCGCGCAAAGCCCTCCTCTTCTCGCCACCCCTCACATCAAACAAAGGTGGGTAGGCAGCCTCCGTAGTGTCATCTCCAAGCTTGGGCCAGGCGAGAGAGCACCCATTGAGTGATTTGAGGAGCTTTGTAAGCGTGTCCTGAGAAGCGCTCTTGGCCTTCTCGAACGTGGACTTGGCGGATGTCTCAACTTTGGGTGGAGCAGGAGCCGCAACTTGAGCAGTGACGGGGGCTGGTGCCAGTGCCGGTGCCGGAGCCGGAGCCGGAGCCGGAGCCGGAGCTGGGGAAGCTGCCTCAGTAGGAGGAGCGGGCTTTGGCGCAGGCTTTGGCGCAGATTTGGGCGACTTTTCAGTTTTCGTCTTCTGAGGAGGAGGAGGATGATGCACCACGCTCTCGATCGGAGGGAAATCTTCGACAGCTTCTCGGTTGGATTCGGAAGTGACTGGAAGAACGTTCGAGATTGCAGGACTGGGGGCGGCGCCGCTAGTGGCATGGCTTCCACGTCGGCTACGGACCTGAGGGTTTCGAGCCCAGGTAGCTGAAGAGGGCAGCGCGGGGCCATCGCCATTTTCGGATTCCTCCTTGCTAGAACTCCGGATCATCGGTTGAGCATTCGAGGGCGCGGGCGATGGGTGACCCGTTTGGCGGGACGCCGACCTAGAGGCACTGGCAACCGGGAGGGGTCGTTGGCTGCTGATGCTGTTGATCGAAGACAAGTCCTGGCGAGAATAGCTGTCCTCCTCGTCACCGAGCTCGTGCAAGAACATACACTGCCTGTTCGTGCACACCTCGTGACGGAGCCAAGCTGAACAATACTTGGTGGTACCCAGTTGAGCTCTCAGAACCCTGTCGCCGTTTTGTGAGCCATTAACTGCTTGAATGCACCTGGCAGCATCCTCCTTCTTCTCGAAAGTGACGTAAATCCCCAGGGACTGGTTTTGCCCGTCTTGGCTCTTCCGATTGCTGATGGATATCTTTTGGATATTGCCGTATTGTCCGAAAAACTCGGGACGCCGGAGTGTCTTGAGTAACTCGTCCTCGCGTACCGTAGGCGTCAACCCAGTTACGTAGACCAGGTTCTTCTGAACGACCCGGACGCCGACCAAGTTCTTCCGATTCTCCTTTTCGGCTTCGCGTTTTTGGGCTTCCTTTTGGCGTTGCTCGGCGGCACGTCGCTTTTGGTTCTTTTGAATATTCGCTCGGAACTCGGCAACCCTATGAACTGTCAGCACAGACGCAGAAGGTCACGGATTGCAAGCGGGGTGTGGCGACAACATACTCTTCCTGAGTGACTACCTTCCATTGAATAGTCTTGTCGTCGTATGGTCGTCTGCATGCGGGACACAGGCCATTCATATTATTTCGGATATTGTTGAAACAGAACTGGCAGATCTAGGGTGGGGCGCCGGCGTTAGCGCAAAGGTTGAGCCAAAAAAGGGGGGGCTTGGAGGGGCAGGTGTTCGGCCACGTACCTGGTATCCGCAGGGGCATGGCTTGAAGTTGCGATCAGAGAGATCAAACTCCTCGATACAGAGAGGGCTATAGTATCACCAGTTAGTCTGATGTGTTCTTGTGGACGGCTGAGGGCGTTGTGACAGGGGGTCGGCTCGAGGCTGAGGAAGGCGGAGAGAGCAGTCATGACGAGGCCATGGAGGGGCAGGGGCAGTCGTCATGGGTTTCGGCCGGAGAGAGGTCGAGCGAGGTTGCATACCAGGTCTCTTCTTCATCGTCGACGAAGCTATCTTGAGGCGCCATTGTGGTGACTGAAGGGTGGGGTGATGGTTCGCCGTGGAAGTGACGGCAAGTTGGAGGTTGCTCCCAGGTAGACGTCGACGACCGTGAGGTGTCGGGTCGAATACGGATGGATGGATGGATGGAAGGAATCCTTTCCACTTGTCGGTAAGGTAGATATTAAAGGGCCGTAAACTAGCGGCGCGATATTTGGTCTATGGGAGAAAAGCAAATGATGACCTGATAAAACGCCCGTGGTAGTGTAAGGTACAGAAAACAGAGGGTCGGTGCCTCTTTTTTTGGGGACTTGTGCTCGTGTCAACAAATGGGGATTATTAGAGAGAAGTTGGCCGGATGTGGGTGGAAAGGAACTGGACGGGAATTGCAGGCAAGTTTGAGCACAAGCGAGCGAACGCAGAGCCTTCCAGCAAAACGTCCTCGGCTGAGCGCTAGTCCTGTTCTGGAAAGAGCCAGCTGGCATGTGTCACGCCACAGTTGGGACACTCTCCGGCACAGCGAGCCGCCAGCTGCCGCAGAGCTGSCGGAGTGGTGTGCACGACTCGGACGTTTTGATTTCGGGCAGCATGAGCAAGGAGAAGGGCTGCAAGAGTTTCAATGACTCTCTGGAGACACTTTTGAAGATTGCCATTGTTTCGGCAACACGTCGAGTTTGATATTTCACGCTATGCGCAATTTGTATGCTACCTACCTCCAACACCTGTTCAACCTTCTGCCCGGCAGCGTCCAAACACACCCGCAATGTCTTCAATCAAGAACCCAAGCAGCTTCCAGGTGATCGTGCACGTGACTTTTGCGTAACCATCCGGGGGGCCAAGCTCCCAAACGGCAGGTAGTGGGAGGTGGTACAGCGGGTAATACTACCCTAGCTCCGACCTGGTTGACGGCAATGGTTTGCGGTTCAATCATATCGTTCCCGTCGTCGCAAGTTTACCTCTAGCTTGGAGTCCGAAGTTTGAAGCTCCCCCTCGCTCCGAGCCACTCCTCTTTCCATCGTCGAGGCTGCTGGCTGTTGTTGTTCCGTGATCCATTGGCGCCTCTTCCAGCCTCACCCATCTCGTTCAGGCCATCGCCAGCAACCTACAAGATGGCCAGCAAGCTCTGCAGAAGCAGGGCCCTGGCCTCTGCCCTGCGCTCCGCGAAGCCGTCGCCAGCTATCAGATGCCTCTCGACCACCAGCCGTAACCTTGTCAACATGCCCGATGCCTCCAACCCGCGGCACTTCCCCCGTGAGCCCACCCCGGGCACCCTGACTGCCGCTCTGGTCAACCCGGCCGACAAGTACCAGTCCAAGGCCGACAATCTCCACAAGTACGGGTCGTGGCTCATGGGCTGTCTCCCCAAATACATCCAGCAATTCTCGGTTTGGAAGGACGAGTTGACCATTTACATTCCTCCCTCCGGTGTCATTCCTGTCTTTTCGTTCCTCAAGTGTAAGATATACCAGTTTTATACAAGTTGTTTCGGCGCAAAGAGTGTCTGGTGGACGTCGTGTCCTGTGGTGGTGGTGGATAGCATCCCTATCAAATGGAGATAGCGGCTGATTCATGATCCTTGCAGACAATACGGCGGCCGAATACACCCAAGTCAGTGACATCACTGCGGTTGATTTCCCCACCAAGGACCAGCGCTTCGAGGTCGTCTACAATCTGCTGAGCGTGCGCCACAACTCGAGAATCCGCGTCAAGACGTACGCCGACGAGGTGTCCCCCGTGCCCAGCATCACCCCCCTCTACGATGGCGCCAACTGGTACGAGCGCGAGGTCTACGATCTCTTTGGCGTCTTCTTCACCGGCCACCCGGACCTGCGCCGCATCATGACCGACTACGGCTTCGACGGCCATCCGCTGCGCAAGGACTTCCCCATGACCGGCTACACCGAGATCCGCTGGGACGAGGAGAAGAAGCGCATCGTGACGGAGCCGCTCGAGATGACACAGGCCTTCCGCAACTTTGAGGGTGGATCCAGCGCTTGGGAGCAGGTCGGAGCTGGTATCGACCGCAAGCCTGAATCCTTCAAGCTCCCAACGCCGAAGCCGGAGACGAAGCCTGAGGAGAAGAAGTAAAGAAGACGGCACTCTCACCACCACTTTGAGCGTGAGACAGGGATGGAGAAAGATTGTAGATATTTGCGGGGCATGGCAAGCGTTCTATATCCAGTTTGGTTGGTTCTGCGGGTTTGTGCTTTGTAGATAGTTTGCTCGGAGCACAGGACGAGAGCTACTACGTTTATTTTTACCTGGAATAGATGGGGACGGAAGTACAGAACGTCCATCGTAGACTCCAATCTATGACTGTCCACGCGGGTTCTTGTATGCCAGGGCTGGTTGCAAGTTGGCACGCCGGTAGTATATGGGAGGTGATATTAGGGCTCCATGACAACCTGCTAACCAATTTCGACCCTCTAATAACTTTCGATAGGCAGGTTTTTCCAGAGCCCCAAGTCTGCGGTCCATTCCTGAGACATGTCTTTGGTTGGTCAGTCCACTTCTCTGTATGGAGTCTTGAGAAGACGTGATGGTCATGGAGTCAATGAGTATCAACTGGTCAGGATACGATGTGTCCAGCCTCAGGGGTCCCGATCGAAACAGCCCTGAGCTTTCCATATGCGTACATCCCCTATGTGGTTGATCTTTACTCGTACAAGCTTTGTGTTGCGTTGATTCTGTTTCCTCTCCTATGAGCAAGAGGATGGGCATCAGTGCTAAGAACAATCGATACCTCTACATAGGTATCCAAACGCCAAACMCCAAGAATGTGAAGGGGCAGTTGAGACCATGAACAGCCCCAGAGCTGATGTCAATGTGGCTAGTCACTCACTCGCTGACAAGACACACCTTCGTCAACGGATTTTTCTGTATCATGATATATATCTGGATGTCAATGAGTTGCTAGCTACGTACGAAACTTCTTCCTGGCAACTATCGATACCTGTACCTATGTCCTTAGGTATGGAGTTGATGATGGGTGATACAAAGCAGTCCGCATGACGGCCAGGATGTTTCACAGCAACTTATTTCATATCGTAACACTACCTTTGATTCCGTTTCCCATATTGTTGGATGCTTTGGTATCAGCACAAGCAAAGTTTGTGCGACCTTTGGACTTAGTATTTCCGTATTGGGACAGAGTAGCTGTTCGAAGGTTTGTGGCTTTGGAGATCTCCATTGCCGCAAGGTGGGAGTTCCAGGGAGCCTCTAAGACGTCGCGCTGGTGCTCAGCCAGGTTGAACTCGTCAGTCTTGCTTCGTAGGGACGTTTTGTCAGTCAGTATCCCCTTAAAGGAACGTGCCGGCGCGTGTGGCTTAGTACCAAACGCACGAAGAACGAGAATCTTATGTCTTACGAATGTCAGAAAAGGCGTCGAAGCCAAGTTTGTTTCAAGTCATCTTCTCATTCATCCAAAAGTCAACGCTCAACAGGTAGCTAGCTTACAGCTGTTCCTCTCTCTCATCATACATCCTCCATGCATGCCAAAAGTGCCACATACAAAATCCAATGCTACCAAACAAACAAAAAACCGCGGTTATACAAAAGCCAGTTCCCTATCCTTTTGTGAACACGCCTCCCATGATATAATATGTGCGGGTATAAAATGTACAAAGCAAGAAAAGGTTTTTTTCTTCTTCTCAAAGATCTTTCATCCAACCATCAACCAAGACGTCCAAGACATCGCTTAAACCTTGCCCTTGAAGCCCTTGGGAGCAAGGTTGACGTTATACTCGAGCTCGAGAACAGCCTTCTCGTCACCCTCAAGAGGCTTGAAGGTCACAACGAGATCATCCTTGACAGCGAAGACGGTATCGTTGGTGATCCAGGGGTCGTCGCTGGGGTAGAGCTGGGTGGTGCAGCCCTGGTACTCAGGATGAGTAACCATGATGTGGATGTGAGCGGGGCGCATGGGGTGGCGGTCCATGAGCTGGAGGAGGGCAAACGAGGGGCCGTCGGTGGGCAGACTATAAGCGGTCGGGTGGAGGCAGTAGAACCAGTACTCGCCCTTCTCGTTGGCCTTGAACTTGCCGCGCAGGTTGTTGGGCGTCTGGTTCTGAGGGTCCTGGAAGTCGTACTTGCCGTTGGCGGAGGCTTGCCAGATGTCGAACACGGCGTTGGGGATGGGCTGGCCCGTGGTGATGTCCCGGATGACACCGTGCATCTTGGTCACGCGCCCGTTGGGAGGAACGCCGTCCTGGATGATGGTGCCGCCGTTCTCGCGGAAGGGGGCGTTGGGGGACCAGAAGGGGCCGAGAATGGAGGAGGAGGTGGGCTCGAGACCCTCCTCGACGACGATCTTGTGGGCGATCTCATCGACAAGGCTGAAGAGGAAGTTGTTAGTGTGGAATTCTTGGGATATTATTGGATCGTTTGGCAGGAGTAAACTTACGACTCAAGACCCAAGATATCGGAGAGACGGTGGGCCTCGTTACGGGTCTGGCCAGACTCGCTGTAGATGCGGCCGACCTCGTTGATGAACTTGACACCGGCCATCCACTCGTCGATGGTGAGCTCAACCTCGCGAGAGAAGTCGTGGATGTGACGGATCAGAGCACCAAGAACCTGACGGTTGCGAGGAGTGGTGTTGGGACCCATGCCGTCAATGACATTCTGGGTGAAGTTGGGGTCGAATCTGTGGGAAGCCATCTGGACTGTTGTGGTGATGATGAAGACTATGAAACAAAACTGAGAGGATCAAGAGGATGAAGAGTATGGAACAGGCAGATCCAAACTTGTAGATGGTTTGATGATGATGATAATAAGAAAGAAGAGGAGGACAGCCGGAGCAAGAGGTTCCTGGAAGGATATTATATACAAAGGGACAATACAGAGCAGGCCGTCACCGTACAACTGGATATCTCTTTCCCTCGACGCACACCCTGGATCTTCATGGCATTGTGAATTGTCGCAACATGATAGGATCGCACACGCCCCAGATGCCCAGGTGCCCAGATGGTGCCATGTGCCTCCATGTTTCCCCGCCGCCCTGAGAACTCTGGATTCGGACGGGCTCGCGGCAGGTTGACGTTCCCAAGTCGGTCACTGTGGGTGTGATGCGAGTGTGGGGTTATGGAGAAACCGAGAAAGGGAGGCAAAGCGGGAGAAATTTAGCCCTGCCTACCACGGTAACCCCTAACCCTGGATCTTCAAAACTGCTGCCGGTTCGCTGCCGTGATGGTTGCGTTGTCTCCGCTTGCAAGGAACTCCCGGTAGCTTCCAATATGAATCAACCAACATATTTGTTCAAATTGAGTTCAACCATTGCTCGTCCGCGGTGAATCACTCGGGCTGATCTGGCGTGTTTGGAGGTGATCTCGACTTTGTCCAAACGGTGTGAATCTTATGTCGGTCTTGGCATCATTCATGCGGCTCATCTCTCTGACACTTGCCCGCAAATCCACTCTCCAGATCTCGGCATTGAGGAGAAAATAGGAGCTTGTTTACATCCAACCACCAGCCTCCCCATCATCACAAGATTCAGATGCCGGTACCTGTTGAACAACGCCAATCTTCGACATATTGGATCTGGTTGCCTTTCATGTCGGTAACCAATTGGTTGCCTTGCAGTAATAGCCGTCTTGCAGGCGGTGTTTCAAAATAGAACAAACACCAGCACTCGAGGTGCCGTGTGTGTGCAAGTTCAGTCACTGCTCTGCCATGGCAATGGGATGGGTGAGCCTTTTCCCGCCCGGCCTGTCATTGTGCAACGACCCCCCGGACGCAGCAGGGTTCCAATGACAGCCCCCCGGGCTCGGGACGGGGCAACGGGGGTTCCAGTTTTTGGCACGAGCCCCGGTTCGTCCGGCAAGGGAGGCCTGGTCTCTCGAATCCGGGGCGTTCTGGGCCTTGCACAGGTGGTCGCTACAGAAAATCCCACACAAGTCCGCTGTGGCCGCTAGGAAGAGCCCGTCAAAATCAGTACAGTCGAGTGCAGAATCGGGAGCACTCCTTTCTGAAATCTACCGTTGCCGCCTTCCGAGTCCCATCCTCGTGCCCCGTGTAAACATTCTCCCCACAATTGGATACCGAAAGCTGGGGACCAAGTGGGGGGACCCCAGCGACGCCAGCGTTTCCCCAATGGTCGCAGCTCCATTCAATTGCACAACGATCGATGCAACCCCTCCCCCGTCACCACGTCGCGGCGCGAACAGCCGGGCAATAATGTCGGATCTCGAGTTGGGGATGGGACGAACCGGTCGGAGTTTGGGAACTACTTCGTCCGTCAAGGTCCTCGAGATATTCCCAATTCCAACATCGTACGACAACTCCTGGTGTTTTGCGCTTCGTGATCCTACGCCGGCGTGAACTCTCCAGATCGCAATCGCAGTCGCAGTCGCTTCGCCTATTCCTCCCAGCCGACGTCATTCCAAGATGCCCCTCCACCATTTGATGATTGGTACCTGGACCCCGCCAGGAGCCATCTTCACTGTCGAGTTCGACGACGAGAAGCTCACATGCAAGCTCCTCAAGAGAACAGAGATTCCTCAAGATGAGCCGATATCATGGATGACCTTTGACGTATGATCCATCCATCAATGTCCACGAGAGTACTGCGACTTTGCCTGCTCACAATCGAGGTGGAAACAGCATGAGAGGAAGAACATCTACGGCGCTGCCATGAAGAAATGGAACAGCTTTGCCGTCAAGAGCCCGACTGAGATTGTCCACGAGGCATCGCACCCCATCGGTGGCCACCGTACGTTGACAGAACCCCAACACCATGACCCAATATTCCCGGACTAAACCACTTGTGTGTGTACAGCCAGGGCCAACGACGCCGACACCAACACCCGCGCCATCTTCCTCCTCGCGGCCAAGCAGCCCCCCTACGCCGTCTATGCCAACCCCTTCTACAAGTTCGCCGGCTACGGCAACGTCTTCTCGGTCTCCTCGACCGGCGCGCTCGAGAAGAACATCCAGAACTACGAATACCAAGAGAACACGGGCATCCACGGCATGGTGTTCGACCCGACCGAGACCTACCTCTACTCAGCCGACCTGACGGCCAACAAGCTCTGGACGCACCGCAAGCTGGCCTCGGGCGAAGTCGAACTCGTCGGCTCCGTCGACGCCCCGGACGCCGGTGACCACCCGCGCTGGGTCGCCATGCACCCCTCGGGCAATTATTTGTATGCCCTGATGGAGGCCGGCAACCGCATCTGCGAGTACGTGATCGACCCGGCCACGCACATGCCCGTGTACACGCACCACAGCTTCCCGCTGATCCCACCGGGCATCCCCGACCGGGACCCCGAGACCGGCAAGGGCCTCTACCGCGCCGACGTGTGCGCGCTGACCTTCAGCGGCAAGTACATGTTTGCGAGTTCGCGGGCGAACAAGTTCGAGCTGCAGGGGTACATTGCGGGCTTTAAGCTGCGGGAGTGCGGAAGCATCGAGAAGCAGCTGTTCCTCAGCCCGACGCCGACGAGTGGTGGGCATAGCAATGCCGTCAGCCCATGCCCGTGGAGCGATGAGTGGATGGCGATTACGGACGATCAGGAGGGCTGGTTGGAGATTTATCGGTGGAAGGACGAGTTCTTGCATAGGGTTGCGAGGGTAAGGATTCCGGAGCCTGGGTTTGGGATGAATGCTATTTGGTATGATTAGATGGGTTGTTGCTGGTTTGGATGAAGGGATGATGAGAGTTGCTTTGTTCCTTACGGACGCGCAAAAGGCGGCGAGAGATGCTCTGCACATGAGGCGAAAACATCCTGCTAGCTATGATAATGAAAATGAATAAAGTCAAAGGAAGAATTTGCAGACCGTGAACTAGGGAAGCAATTTGAAAACAAGCATGTCACATCTTCCATCTCCACCACCGCCAAAATGGGTTCGATGTTTCGTGACAAGCGGAACGATGAGGTGAATTCAAAATGAAATAGGCCCATCATCCCCACCCATCCACAATTTAAAAATGACTGGCACGGTGGGATTCTTGTATTCGTGCTATGCCTCGCTTTTTCCAATCTAATGTGATCATAACCGCAGTGGTTGATGGCGGCGAGGAGCGGGTGTCGTCGTTGGAACTGCACCAACCTGCTGCTATACCTGGCTGAGCTTGGCGCATATGAATATATGCATCCGAACCATATTTCAGCAACAGGGATTGTAGTATAGTGGTCAGTACTTCTCGTTGTGGTTCTTGTACACAACGATCCGAGAGGACCCAGGTTCGATTCCTGGCAATCCCATTCTTTTTGCAATTTTTCTAACTGCTATCGTATCGGAACGTTCCAATTTTTTTTTTTTAGGTTCTTTTTCCTTTTGCTTCATTTTTGTTCTTTTTATGCTTGCTTTGTCCGCGACATAATGGAGACTTCTGGATTTGTTTGTTGTAGTGCTGGTTGTCGTTGCTGAGTTGACGGAAGTTATCATCCCACCGATGAATGTGCTTTCTAACGTTTGCAATGAATTGCGATAAGGAAATTGTTCTCTGGGTGCAATTTCACAACATATGAATCAGTCAGTATCCATCCCTACGTCTGTTTCTGAAAAGCATGATCTGTCTGTCGTCACTCATCTCGAAGTCTTTCCACATCTTCTATAAGCCGTGCTTCGTTGTGCGAACTGAAAGGTTCAACATCTGGAAGTCGTCTCATCGCTTGTCATGGCTAATGTGCAGTACGTCCGATCCATCACCAGCTTCCTTTTGTAGAGAACTTTCATCATTTACGTTTACATATTTTTGGGAAGCACATTGGACAATGACACAATCAAGTCCTAGCAAAAATAAAGGGCATATTGTCATTACACCTCTCCTCTGATTCAACACTTTCAAAAAGCACATGCCCATACTCCTTCCTCCCTGCTACCAAAACCGCACAGCACACAACTTCCACCCGACCGTGCTCACGTAGCCGCCTGCCTATACGGCTCATACTTAGCCGGCCCATGCGGATCATTCTCCGCCAGATCCGTCGATTGGAAGTAATGATCATGCTGCGAAATGCGCCGGGCGCGCTCAATCTGCCTGGGCTTCCACCAGAGGAAATAGGCCAACGCTCCAGCAACGGCCAGCACGACAACCGGGATACCAACACCCAGCCCGATCTTGAGACCGTTGCTACTACTAGAGCCGGAGTCACTGTCGTCGTCTCCCTTGGAACTTGCAACGGGTGGAGCTGCTGGGGTTGTGGTCGGCGCTGATGAGGAGGTCTGGCCGCTGGTCGGTTTCGGGGATGAAGTCACGGAGCCGGAGGTTGATGGGGTGTGGGTGGTGGCAGTAGTTCCTGTGGCTGACGCTTTTGTCGTACTGGCCCTCGTGGACGCAATGCTCAGCGATGGGCTTCCCGTGAAGGTCGTGTCAGACACTTGTATGATGGTTTGCGCCAGGCCGGCGCTGATGGTGAATGCACCGCTATCCTCATCGTTTGATGAACAGTCGCATTTCCCTTCGTTGAAGTCTGCCGCGCAGCAGAATCGGTCGTTTCCACAGGCAGCTAACTCGCCTTTGCGGTTTTCGTTATCTATCGAAATCGGAATTAAAAGTTGATGGTTAGCGAATTGTTGACACACTGACCGTCATCAGACCGACTTGGTTGGACCTACCGAGACAAGCATTCCCACAAATATTGTTATTCCATTGAGGATTTGTACAAGCTCCTCGCTGCACCGCGCCCAGAGTCAAGTTAGGAAACGAGTTGCTTTCTGTGGTCGCGATGCACAGCGCATTGCTGAAACATGTCCACCCTGCCGGACAGCAGGAAGACACGGGAGCGTTGAAGGCCTGGCAAGCAAAGTAGCCTGGTGCAAACTCGCCGCCTGGGAAGTAACACGGCGCATTTGGGTCGGCTTGTACTTGTCGTGCTTGTACCGCTAGGTACAACAGTATCGTGGAGAGGGAAGAGGTAGAAGGGATCATTGTTGCGAGTTGCGCATGCTCCCTCTGGGAACCAGCAGCCAAAATCAGAAAACAACACAGAAGGAAAGGAAGAGATGGATTGAGTTGAGATATCAGGAAATGCAAGCTCGACAGAAGTGAAAACACAACCTTGGGCGCCACGACGGGCCTGTCCATACTTAGGTACGTATCAAGTGACCAGCAACACCGTGAGGCTGGCGGTTGGGTCATGCCAGGGCCTCTTCAGCTCGACCTTCGCGACGACGTGATTGCATTAGGAAAGCAATAGTCTGAAGCGCAGGGCAACACACCATCGTCAAGAGGGCTTCCCGCCGTTCTTGATGGACGAGGATTGGGACCGTACTCCTTCACAGCTCACACAGCTCCATTGTTTGTCTGGCCTTCCTCATTGCACTGGAGTATCGGCCGGCGGTTGAGAGAACTTTGAGTGGCAGTGCCGTAAGTTCGAAAAAGCCCAAGGCACATTGAGAGAAGCTCGAAACGACAAATGAACACAATCATTGTGATGGTGTCCCCAGAAGCGCTTTTGAGTTGTTGGGAGTTGATCCAGGCAAGCCACTTGGCTTGGCAGGCTGCGGGATGGTTGCTGCAGCTTTTCGGAGCTCAGTTGGGTCGTTGAATGGAAGGGTTGGACCCTCGGCCAGGTTCCCGTTTTCATCGATAAGGATGAGCAGAAGTTACAGATGCTGCGCAGTTCGTCTTGAGGTCAATCAGATCGATTGATATTGTAGGGGGAATCGAAATCAGAAACCATATAGAGTGTGATGATGATGATGACTCGAATGGAGTCGGAGGAGAAGCTTTCTCCGAGTTCGGGGCTCCCTGGCTTATCCGTGGGTGCTCATATTCAACATGGAAGGACCCTGAACGGAGCCATTGTCATCATTGCCGTTTTGACGGGCAGTCTCTCAAAGAGTCCCAAATCGAAGAAGGAACCATCAAGAGACCGATGAAATATTGAGGGAAGTAAACAAACCTGAAAGATTTTGAGACTCCGTTGGCTGCATCTGTGGAAAGAGCGCTTGGTGGCATTGCGGAGACCAATGGAAGTGGAAAAAAAGACAAAAAGGGCAGTCATACGTCAACAGCTTCGCCGCTACAAAATCAGTGCGGGGAACTTTTGACAACCAGAATCCCGAGTTCAACCACTCAACAACTTGAACTGAATATTCCGGTTACGGATTAAAATTCTGAGTTTCATCGATCCTCTCTCGGCTGAATGACTGTGGATAAGAAAAAGATCAGACAGCAACAGAAAAAGACATCCTCCCATATTTTCTACTCCAAAATTCTCTTCGTTTTCTCCCTCATCGTCCTCATCCTGGCTATCTTCAGCTCCCGCAGCATCTCCTCCTTTCCCCGGCACCTGACCAGCGGCGGTACCAACACAACCCGAGTAGCAACGATCGCAACCACATCTACACAGAAGATGGCCTCTTCCCAGTACGCAAAGGAGCTCGAGGTAGCTCAGCTCGCCGTCCAGCGGGCGGCCCGCCTCACCAAGCGCGTCTTCCACGAGAAGGCCAAGGGCACCGTCTCCAAGGACGACAAGTCCCCCGTGACCATTGGCGACTTTGGCGCTCAGGCGCTCATCATCAGCGCCCTCAAGGTCAACTTCCCTTCGGACGAGATCGTGGCCGAGGAGGAGGCCGCTCAGCTGCGCGAAGACACCCCCCTGCGGGACCAGATCTGGGAGCTCGTCAAGTCGACCAAGCTCGACGACGAGGCTGCCGAGCAGCTCCTCGGCGGCGCCATCAAGGATGCCGATGCCATGCTGGAGATCATCGACCAGGGCAACAGCAAGGGCGGCGCCAAGGGCAGGATATGGACTATCGACCCCATCGACGGCACCAAGGGCTTCCTGCGTGGTGGACAGTATGCCGTGTGCTTGGGACTGATGGTGGACGGTGATGTCAAGGTCGGCGTTCTCGGCTGCCCGAACCTGCCTGTGGACGACGGTGCGCCGTTGACTGCGGATATCGGCACCAACGCGACCGATGAGGGCCGGGGCGTCATCTTCTCGGCCGTTCAGGGCCAGGGCGCGACCAGCAGACCCCTGGGCACCGCCGGTCTTGCGGAGGGCAAGCCGATTGCGATGAAGCCTATCAAGGAGATGTCCAACGCGAGCTTCTGCGAGAGCGTGGAGGCGGGTCACTCGGATCAGGGCGTGGCTGGACAGATTGCGCAGAAGCTCGGGATCACCAAGCCTAGTGTGCGGATGGATTCCCAGGCCAAGTACGGCTCTATTGCTCGCGGCGCGGGTGATATCTACCTCCGTCTGCCTACTTCCAAGTCTTACCAGGAGAAGATCTGGGATCACGCTGCCGGAGACCTGATTGTGCGCGAGGCTGGCGGACAGGTCACCGACGTGAATGGAAACCGTCTGGACTTTAGTGTCGGCCGCACGTTGGCTGAGAACAAGGGTGTCATCGCGGCGCCTGCTGCGGTCCACGACCAGGTCATCAAGGTCGTTCAGGAAGTCCTTGGTCAGCAGTAAAGCGTCTCGTGTCGTAGTGTACAGGTTATGGCAGGTATCGGGCCGTTGTGAGGCCATGTGTGCCAAAAAAAAATAGACTAAATGTACAATATACCCCCTTATCATCATCAACAACAACATCAACCACCAAAACCCACAGCGTGTCCTCTATTTGATCTTCTTCTGCTTCAACTTGATGGTCTCGCCGTTGACAAAGATACCCTTACCCTTGTACGGTTCCGGTACACGCCATCTCCTGATCTCGGCGGCGAAGGTCATGACCTGCTCTCTGTTGATGCCCTCGAGCAGGATTCTCGTCGGCTGCGGCGTGCTGGCCTTGATGCCCTTGGGAACGCCCATCTCGACGGGGTGGGAGAAACCGAGCTTGAGGCAGACGAACTGCTGGCCGGGGTATTCCTCCTTCTCGGGGCGGGTGTCGATCGTGGCTCTGTAACCGATACCGACCAGACGCAACACGGCCGTGTGACCTTCTGATACGCCCATAATGAAGCGGTTAAGGTACGCCCATGTCGTTCCTGTATGTCGAAGAAAGATTCGAAATCGTCAGCTGGCTGGCCACCCATAACTTTCCACATCTTCAAGACAGTGTAGTGTTTGCCATACCCCACATCTCTCTCTGCTCCTTCTCGTCCCGGTTCGCTACGCTAAGGGTCGCTCTCCTCGCCTGGGCGTCGTGGTCGATCTTGATGAAGTCGGGGATGTCCATCTCGAGTTGTCCTGTAAAAAAACCAGCGCATAGGTGCAATAAGTCAGCCAGATTTGTTCTCCTTCCTGTCCTGGTTCCCTCCTCATGCATCCTCGTGAAAACACCCATATTATTTCCCCATTCCTCTCTAGCCCATTGCGCCAGCGCCAAGTTCGTCGTAAATCCTCCTCCCCAGGAAAAAACAACCCTATCCTTTTCTGTCCAAGCAAAGGAACAAACTAACCCAACGGGCCCTGCACCGTAATCTTGCGCTTAGGCTGCTGCTTCCACTGCGTCATGTCGCGCTTGACAAAGGGCTCGCCGATGGTGATCTCGACGCCGGGAGGGATGCTGAGCGGGGTGCGGCCGAGCTTGGACGGGCGGGTTGTCGTCGCGGAGAAGTTCCGCCGGGCGGCGGCGGCGCCGGCAGTCTGTTGGAAGGCGGGCACGAGGAAGCCGGGGAGTGTGACGACAGAAGAAGAAGAAGAGGCCGCGGCCTCAAGGACCCTCCTTCGGCTTGGGGCGAACATCGTGGGCGTCGTCGTCGGGGTGGCTGGCCGTCGTCGCGATGCGGAACCGGAAATTGGCGAAGAGACGCGGCGCTCCAGTTCGGAGGTTCTGGCAGTCGCAAGGGCAGCACCGAGTCAATGGCAGCCGGCCGGTGGTGGGATGAACCGAGTGGATCCTCGGAGAGCTCCAAAAAATGTATCGGATCGCGGCAGAGCGATACAGCAAGTGATTGGCTGTAGATAGGTCAGGGTTAGGGTAGTATCCGCATATGCAGAAGCCTGCTATCTGCTTAGGCTTGGGAACGACGACAACACCAACAGATGTTGTTCCATCCGACATCATTCATTTCGAGTAGCTTGAAATATTCGAAGAAATGGCCAAAAATGTGGACTGATGGAGATCATGTCATGGCAAGTTTTGTTTCACAACGTCCGGACGGAATAGTATTCTCCCCTTCTACAACAGCCAAGCTTTCCGACGACGACTTTACGGATGCCAACCTCACGGCATCATCACCACCCAGACACCCGTCACGGTCGAATTCTTCCCAACTATCTCGAACGAGCTGTTTGCACTTTCTCGATACCGGATGAAACAAATGCAGACATCAGTAATGTCAAGACAAGTGGTCTACATCCCAAATCTTTGTCTAGGCTCGCTGCTGCTGGAGAGGAGAGCTCCATATCAGATGATTAAGAGCAAGCCAAGTCAAGATCGGTAGACAATCACAGATATCTTCGATGCGAACTCCAACTGAAGTCCTTCACTGGAACCTTCTCACGGTTTAAGAATCAAGTGATTTCCTTCCTCGCTAACTTCAAGTCCGCTTCTCTTTCCTCAGGAAGTCGCGATCGCCAATTTGCCCCCATACACCTTCCCTCTCCTGGATCGCTCCTTCTCTTCAGAAACAGCACACAATTTTCAGTTGCATGGCCACAAGCTTCGACCGCCAAATTGCACTATCAATATTGCCAGTTTTCCATTTCTTTTGCCGAGTTTCCTTCGACGGAGCTCTATTGAACGCCTCTGACTCTATCGAAATCACATCATCAGTTCGTCGCATAACACTCACCCAAAAACCATGGTTAGGGCCTTTCTTTTCACGGCTTTATGTGCCGTTGCGGCAACAACCGCTCGGGCCTTCTCGTGGGGAGGCGAAAGAAGAGTAGCATTTCGTGAGTTATTCCATGGATACCTTGACCTCCAGGGCTTCGCTAACTTGACCACGACACAGCCGACCATCAAGTGAACCTCGACCGCAATATCCAGCCTTCAGATCTGCTTCGAGAGTCTTCACGCCTACCAAACATCTACGCCGTCGCCCTAAGTGAACTTCAAGAACTCGAATCAGAACCGTTTTGCCATCGTGTCGCCGCCCGACTCTTAGTCAACAACTGTCAACTAGTAGACGGAAAGAACGACGCCACAATACTCACAGACACTGGCCGACAAGTTCGCGACTTTGTTGACTCCTACGCTGCCAGTCTAGCGATATGTGACCTGGAGCGAGGCAGGTTTAATATCCCGGCGCAATGTGCCAAGTTCCGGGAATCGGCCCTGAGTCAGATTGCGATCCGGGACCAAGCACAACTCCACGTTAGCAGTCATGAGATCGACCACTGTCTGTCTGCTATGAAATCGTCAGATGCGGCGTGGAACACATGGATCAGTTATCGGCACAAGGCCTTGCGGTTCTGCGAAGCGGCAAGAGCGGATAATGAAAAAGGTATGATATCTGGGTTGAGATAGACCGTTTGAGAATCATGGCTGACAGTGGTTTACAGCACAAAACATTCTCCTCTATCAACGACTCACCAATGTGATGAAGAACCTTACGGAAGGCGTAGAAGCCGAACTTCACAAGCAAATGGACCAACTTGACCTGCGAACACAGCAATCCATTAAGAATCTCGATAATCTTACACCACAGATCGACAAATTGAGAGATGGAGTTGCCATGATTCATGAATATTTGGCGACCGATGTTGGAGCAACACTGCGAAGGTCTTCTGCCTCTCTCCACGATAGCCAAAAACAAGCCGAAGACCTGCAGAAACTGCTTAATGTGCTGCTCACTGGTGTCCTTGAGGGACACTCGAAGGTAGCCCATGCGCACGAAACTGCCCTTCAACAGGTTTCCGTCCGAGCGAATGATAATATTGGAGCCCTAGTTGCGGTAGTTGCCACAGCTGCAGCATCAACTACCGCACTGCAGCAACAAATTGTAGGTCATCTTCCTTACCCCGACCATCGCCTCCATCGTGACTAACAACTCTACAGGAACTCTCCAACCAACAAGCCGCCGCCCTAGCCCGCCGTCAAGACAACCTCGAGCAAGGAATGGACCGCCTCCTCGCCGTCACCGAGACCCTAGCCACGAAATACGAGGACCAAACACAAAGACTCCAACAAGCCTCCAACATCACCAACGAGATTCTCGACATACTGGAGGACACTGCGGAAGTGGCATCATCTGTCAACGAATCCTTTTTGGCCGGTGCTTCCTCGCGCAGCTGGTGGCCCTACATCGTTTGCCCTACCGCTTCTCTCGTTATGGGATCGTATGGCCTACCGCCGTCTGCTGTCCGTAATCTCGCACTTTTGGCACTCGGAGAGGTGGCTGGGTTCATGATTTCGTCGTACGAGCAGATTGCTGGTGCTTTGCAGTCTTTTGAAGCCCCTATTTACTCGTCGATTTGGCAAGCCTCTGCAAACACGACTGCGTCGTCCCTCTGAAATTTGATGCTGATCTGCGAGCTTTCTGAGGTGGACATATCTTTACTTACGAAGCGTGGAACCATATGCTTGGGATCCGTTCATACACGCTACATCTGGTGGTATCTATTTCTGGTCGTTAGGAGATGAGACACGTCACGGTTACTTGGGTCAATCTAGGAGAGATAGGGGGAACAAAAAGTTATCTGGTATAGTTCGTTCAAACGAGCAAGCGGCATTTTAGATTGCGTGGTTGCTAGATAATTCACTCGTACTCAAATTCCAGCACGTGGGTCTTGTAACGACATTAAGCCATCATTATACTCAAAGGGTCGCAGGAAGTTAGGTAGATGCTATAAAGGTTATCAAGTTTTCCTCTCTCTCAAGCCTGTCCGAATGCATTTAGGTAACAAAGGACGAAATAAAGTTAGGGTCCTCTTGGGTTATTGATACTCATCAACAAACTTCACCTCCCTCAATAGAAAGACACCACAACCCTCTCACAACACAGCAAACAACATACTCCCTACAACCGCTCCCACCACCGACGTCCCAACACCCAACCACTCCGCACTACTCCTCTTCACGCGCATCGAGACAGCGGCACTATCGCTATCCCCGTTGGCACTTCCACTCCCAACATCATCCCCATCATCCCCATTACCACCCTTCACCTCCCCCACCTGCTTCAAAACCCACACATCCCCCTTATCATCATCCGTCATCCAAATCCTCTCCTCCCCATCCACCGCCAGTCCCACCGGCCTAAAACACTGGTCCGGACACTTGCTCAAGTCCCGATTCCACATGACATCCACAAGACTGTTCGTGCTATCGCTTGCCTCCACCGGTTCTCCCTTGCTTGTATCGAACCGAACGGCGGATAATTTGTACCCAGCGGGGGTAGAGCGGTCCCAGCTCCCGTGGAAGGTGATATACGCTAGACTTTGATTGTCATTGCTGTTGCTGAACTTGATGTCGAGCGGAGCCGTGTGTGCAGGGAAGGTGAGGCAAGGAGGGATGAAGTTTGTAGAGGAGCAGGAGGTGTCGGAGGTGGTGATGTTGATTGGTTTAGCTTGGGGGGAGGAAGAAGAGAGGTAAGGGATGGAGTAGGGCGTCAAGTCGTGGGTGAATTGGGAGCCTGTTTTGAGGGTTCCTAGGGAGGGGAAAGAGTTGGAAGAGGAGGAAGAAGAGGAGGCAGAGGAGTTGTAGAGGGCTAGACAGTAGGGGTAGCCGTGGTTGCCTCCTTGCTCTTGAGCTTGGTCGGAAGAGGTTTGATTAGGGGAAGAGGGCAAAGAAGAGGGAAAGCGAAGAACACCATGATAATTCATTTCCTCCCCAGGACTGTCTTCGTGAATGTCCACGCCAAAACGCTTGATACCGTCCGCGCTGTTCTCGACGCTGTAGATGCCGCCTGTGTTGGGCTCCTCGGCTACTCCGACCGAGTTGCGCAGGCCCCAGCCGATGGTCCAGCCCTCGCTGGGGTAGTCGTATACTTTGCCGCCGCCGGGTGTTCCTAGGTTGGGATCGATGTCGAAGGCTCGGATCTGCGAGATGCCCGAGGAATGGTCGGTAGCTCCGTTGTCGATGTTGCTCCCGCTGCCGCGCGAGACGAGCAGGATCCCGGGCTGTTTGCGTGAGATAAGGAGCGTGCGGGTGGAGTGGCCGCCGCCTACGTTGGTCATGTTGCTGATGAGCGTCTTGGGAGACTTCTCGTCACTGACACGGACGGCGTCTGCGTCGTAGGCCCAGCTGTAGACTGAGTTGGAAGTAGAGGCGTAGAGGGTTTTTCCGTCGACGGAGAGTTCGATGCCATGGTTGAGCTGGTAGTTTTAGTCTTTGTTTTGTATCGTTTTGTCCCAGTCAGGACGGAGAGCTTTTCTTACATCATTCATCGACACAAGAGTCGTAGTCTTCTCCACAGACAAACACGGCCATCCATCGTCCTTGATAGTCAAGTGTGTGATCCCCTTACCGGCCTCAACTACCAGTAACCTTCCCTTCGAATCGACAATGACGCCTCTCGGCTTCTTGAGTCCGGTAGCCACGAGCCGGGCTTCGTAACCGTCACGGACTACCGGTGCAGGATATGACGCAGGTACGGGCGCTGGGCATGTCGACGCTGCTACTCTCCGTACTTGAACAGAAGTACCGGAGAGCCAGAACAACAAAGAGGGCAACATCAGTGCCGTCGATTTCCAAGTGCTCGAAAACATCTTGGGCATCTGTGTGTGTGCGGTTAAGCTCTCATATAGCTGTGTAAGCTAAGGGATGAGAAGCTGATATAGCTTTCCCGATTCGGGAAAGCCGTCGGTAGAGATTGGTCAAGGTAGGGAGGGTATCTCTGCATAAACCTGAGTGTCAGTCAACCTGTCATGTATCATTTTATCTTGATGCCTGGATGCAAGTGGCGTGTTGTTGGTTGGTTGCACAATGGGGCAATGGGAAGCCAAGATACACAAGACTCGGCTGGTCTAGTCGCTTTTGCAGAAGAAGAGCGAAGTTTTCCCGCTTGGAAGATGTCATGGTGTCTCTAATTGACTTGATAATGGACATATGAGGAAGTTCTCTTTTGCTGTGGAAAGGGTATGAACTGGTAGAGTGACATCAAGTACACGACTATAAAAGAGCTTAAATGACAGCGAACGGGTACGGCAATGTGAAAAGAGATAGATGTACCTTTAGGGTTTCCCTGTATCCTCCGTTATAGAAGGGTGGTCGATGACAAGATGCCCTTGTGAATCGGTAGAAAATGAAGCCGGGATAAAGGTTGTACTTGTATTCAAAGATATGTCTGAAAGTTTGTAGTAGGTGATGTCATTCCTGTTCCAGACTCAGCTCGGGAAGGAGGTGCTGCGTGTCGTCTGAGTTGTTGCTGTCTTAGCCCAGTAGCAAGAGCGGGAGCAAGAGGTAGTTAATCATCCGGAAAAGGAAAGAAATATCTTGGCCTTCGCTTCAGAAAGCAGCCACCAGAGAAGGTGCCAACATTCCCCATCATGCGGTCCATGCAATCGCCAATCACCCGTGATTAACAAGCGATAAAAAGGGAGGCATCGTGCGCACAAACCATACGCGAGGCATTGCCATGTCTCGAACTTCGGACTGAATACTCACACAGTATTATGTTGCCCTTAATTATAATGAAACGCCATCTGAACACCTAGCACGAGGGTTTCCGTTTGTTAACCCCTCCGATTCTTCATCCCATCTTTCCTCCTCGCGGCCCTGACGACCCCTCTGAGCTCATCAGTCAACGTCTCGATCAACCGCTCCAGGATCCACTCCGCCTCCTCCTGAAAGCTCATCAACGGGCTTCTGCTGCCGACCCAGCTCCACCTCGCCCGTTCTTTCCTCTCCAGTTCATCCTTACTCCTACCAAGATGGGTATGAGGCTTGCGGTGCTTAGCTGCGTCGCTCTCGTCCTCCCCAATGAGCCGCAGGTACCATGCCCACTCCTGAAAAGTGTACTTCCGTGGAGGGTGGCTCTTGAGGTGTTGCCTTACTCGCCCGATCTCTTCGATCAGCGTGAGGTGGTACTCGGCCGGGTCCGTGGGGATCTGGGGCAAGTCCTGGCGTGGTATTGAGACGGCACGCGTCATTCTGGGAAGCTGAGAAGTCGTCGAGTTCTTACTATCGTACGGGTTTTCCTCGTCATCCGTCACGGTGTTTCCCATCTTCTTTGACCGGCCGTTCGATCCCTTCTTCCCTGGCGTGGTAGAGGAGTCATCGAAGCGTACTATTCGATCAGGACGATCGTCGCTGTCTTCTTCAGCTGCGTTACCCTCGACTCGCCTCTTGTGACTCTCTTCGTCTCTTGCATTCTTCGCCTGCTTTTGTTTTTTCGGAGCCGTGTTTGCGCCTTCAGCATCAAGATCTGCTTGGTCTTGAGCCAGCTCACCCTCGTCATCGTCCTCTTCGCTGCTGTACCTATGGCGCTGTGAGTCTCCAAGTATTCCTGGTGGCGACTCCTGGATGTCCTCGGTGAACAGCTTTCCATGAGAAAGTGCGTTAAAGACCGCCTTGAACTCGCTTTTGAAGCCCCGCTCGCTAGGAAGAATGGTAACGGTAGCCACTTTGTCCGTGGCGTCTTTGATACCTTTCACAATGGTATCTCCTGCATTAGAGATTAGGACCGTCATGGTCGGAAGAGCGAGAAGGGCCCAAAAGACCCAGAAGGACTTTCCAGCATTGGATATTGGTGTGATATCGCCGTATCCGATGGTTGTCAGACTGACATATGACATGTAAAAGGTATCAAAGTAGGTCAACTGTTGATACTGACGCTCACATTCTTGGAAGACTTTGGCACCAACCAGCCATAAGACCAACCACGTGCTTGTGGAGATAGCCAAAGCAATCCAGCGATGCCTATGAGCCGCCTGCTTTTGGATCTTTCTCATCAGCTCAAACTCGGATTGTCGCCGTTCGAACTCGGTCAGACCAGAGCTGGAAGACAGTTCAGGGGAATCGGAGTTTGCATCCCTTATGGGTGTAAGTATTCCATCCTTTCCCTTCTTGGCCATTTTTCTTAGCACGCGATGTCTGAGCTTTTCCACCATGCGTGCATCAAGTCTTCTCTTGCCACGCTCTAGCATCAGAGTGCGGATGGATCCAATGACGAGACCCAAACTGATAATGCCGACCAGGGAGTACGGGAAGAGGAGAGCCCTTCCGAGAGTGGAGGTAGGGTTGTTGTCGCCAAATCCCACGGTAAAGAGCGTCACGGCCGCCCAGTACACGCCATCGAGGTAGTTCCATCCTTCGGTGTTGGAGAAGATAAGGGCACCGATGAGGAGGTAGATGAGGAACGAGATGGTCTGTAGCATCAGTGTCCTCTGACTGGGTGTGAGCATGAAATCCTTCTCGTAGTGCCCCTTTTGCGAGCCCCAGACGGTAACCACCATGAGCGAAGCGACAACGAAGTACAGGACTGCCGCATAGATGCCGTAAAAGTAAGCTTGAGACCAGATGAAGTCGTTATTTTCCGGTCTCAGCGGTCTGGCTGTCGTACTCGCGAGGGCTATCAAGCATATGGATGAGAGGTACCATCCGACAATGGTGACAGGTTGAGCGATGGAGAACCGGAGTCTCCTGGTCATGTTGAGGAGTAGCGCTAGGTTGGAGCTTAGCGCGATGGCAAGCTGGACTGCATTGATAGCGATCAGCCAGGCTGGGTCTTTGATGAAGGTGGCGGTCTCGATGTCAGCTCCTTTGGTGTAGTTTTGTCTCCATGGCCGGACTAGAGCACAGATACTGAAGGCGCTTGCAACGGGCCCCAGTGTGCCTGCGACCATGGGAAAGGCGGCCGAGGCAAACCRCCATCGACTTGACAGAGTCCAGACTGTCAGTATCCCGACCGAGTGTCTAAGGATTTGTGTTACCTACCTTACCTGGGGTCTCGATGGGCCTGGTCCTCTCCCATGCGCTTGGGAAGCGAGGTCGTGTATTGCTCATCGACCTCTTGGAGATGTTCCTCCACATTCTCACCACCGGCGTCCTCCATGTTGTCAGGTTAAGTGGTAATAGGGCTATTATTAAAGCAATACTGTAAAGAATGGTGATAATTGTAAAGCAAAGTGCCATAGGGTATCGGGATGTGTTCCCCTATCGACGCGTGTTGTTGTTCAATGTCATCGTCGTATTATCGTAGCATCACGGCGGCAAGAACGAGGCAGGATAGTGACAAAATATCGGTGACGGTTCATTTGGACTACCTAGGTAGGTACGGTTATAGATATAAGAGAAGCAACCGGTTTGACACTTTGGCACGACAGCCCTTTCCAAGCTGAAAGACGATGTCGGGTTGTTTGTCACGTTGAATCCCGTCCCCGTCATATGACGTCCCGGGCAAGAGCATGTTTTGGTGTAGGAGGTACGTACCTGGCCGGGTAACGGTTAATTGTAGCCAAGTTCTGCCAAGGTTTTATCGTGAGCTTGTTCCGTGGAGTTCCATCGCCCCACTCACACTGGCGAACAGCTGGCTGCCAGATGCCACTCAGTGACTTTGATGCAGGTACGTACCTCCATCTGTTCGGTCGTCTCTAACAATTTGTTTCGATATCAACCACCAACAAACCAGAAGCTCTGATCGTGATATCAACTCTCACCTATCCAGTTTGGGATGTCATAACATCACATGGGGTATTATTCAGCCTCTAGACAAGGACGGAGATGAAGGGATAGATCGGTGCTTCGACGAGTAAGAAATTCTAGTTCAGTGTCCGAGGCCTCTTTCTCTCACTCTCACTCTCTGTTGTGAACTCTCGTAGAATAGCACTGGGTCTGACAACAAACTGCACCAGAACTTCTCCATCAACTGGAAAACGTAGAAGATGCCGAGATGGACTCTAGCACTGAGATTCAGGCGCCTCACTGTCGCTTCACCAGTCTTCCCGCGTCAGGCGTTTTATAAGAGGTTCTACAGTGGCGGTCCGTTTGAGCCTTCGATAGAACGCTATACCGTCCCGTGCGCCTCTGCTGGTGAGATTACCGTCAGGTAGGTGGTCAACATGCTCAACATCTTTCATGTGAACTGTGTGTGATGAAGGTCAATCATAGACTGATACCCATGGGGCAGTCTATACAATGTCGCGGATCGCCCGCCAACCGATCCCTTGATCATCTGGATCCCCCCGTTTGCTGCTCGGGATGAGAACGATCCAAACTACCATCTCCCATCATGGCTTCACAGATTTTCGGTTGCTGTCATCCACTACAGGTGGTCTGGCTTGTATGACGAAAGGCCAAAGCCAAAGCCAAAATCAAAACTCGAGCCAAAGGCTGATATCGAGCCCGATTTTGACGATGAAGGATATCACTCGACCGATACTTCTGACAAAGATAGAAAAGAAGAAGAGGAACTCGCAGAAGAAGACCCCGACATCAGCGTAACCCCCCTCCACTGGCCCACCCCCATCCACGACGTCCTCTTCGGCTACTCCTGGATCACCCAAAACCTCCAACCAAGATACCCCCAACGCAAAGACGTCTACATCTGCGGCTCCTACCTCGGCGCCAGCTTGGCCGCCGGCCTCGCCCTGACCGAGTCGTACCCGCACGCGCGCATGGCCGTGCGSGGCCTCCTCGCCTACAACGGTATCTACGACTGGACCACTTTCTTACCGGACCACCCGATCCACCGGCCCAAGGGCGACGACCGCATCCTCATCGAGGAGCAGCTGCACAAGCTCAACCGTGACCTCGATAAAGACGGCGGACCGGCCGCAACGTCGCCGATTATCGCCCATTATCAGCGCCGCCTCGAAGACCTCTTTGGCTCGCCGTCGGGATTGTTTGATAGCTTCGCTAGCGCTTGTCTGTTCTTTCACACGGCGGGACTGTTTATTCCGACGACTTTTGACGAGAAGTATGTTCCTGAATGGCTTTATCCGCCGCCTCCGGGGCCTTTGATCACCGGCGCCAAGGGTGGTGCCAGCAGCGACATCAACGTCCCCAGCGACCCCCACGACCCATTCACCCCCCCCTCTACTCCCCCTTCTCCTCCTCAACCCCCACCGCCCCTCCCAGCCAGCCAAAACCCGACCGATGACCTCGACCCCGACAACTCCGAGCACCACCGCATGCAAATGTCCATGGTCAACGACACCGAAGGCGAGCCGGACGAAGTAGCAGCCGAAGACATGCTCCAGCAAACTCTCCAGGTCGAGATTTTATCTGGCAAGTTCCCGCGCAAGAGTTACGTGCATTTTCCGCCCAGGCACTCGATGCTTAAGCTGCCGGATACGTTGCTGTTGTATGAGACGCCTTCGGCGGAGTTGCCTTTTAAGTGTGATGCTTTGGCCAAGATTGGGTCGGAGGAGGGCAGGGGTGGGGGTGTTGATAGCCAAAGCCGGAAGCAAAAGGGGGTGGGTAACCAGAAGAAGAGCATAAAGAAGGAGGAAGAGGAAGATCAACAAGAGGAGGAAGACGCACAAGAGGACGACTCAGCAGAAGCAGACGGAAACGAGAAAACAAAAGAAAAGAAAACCCGCGCCCGCCCCCGCCTCAAAACGCGCAAACACCGCAAACCCCCCGTCGCCATCACCGCCGGCGAGAACAGCTTCCGCACGCAAGCGTACGAGCTGGCTTTGCTGATGCAGCGGAGCATCGAGACGTTGGAACTCAAAGAGCGGCGGAAGTGGGACGAGGATTACCTGGTCGACCTCCACCACTGGGAGCTGGAGGCGGCGAGGAGGGTGAAAGTGGCGGACATGGGCGTGGTGGATGATCAGGACATGGAGATTGGCGATCTGGAAGGGGTCGGGGACTTGGATGAGAGGGGGAGGGAGATTGTGTTGGGGTGGTTGGAGGAGAAGATGGATAAGGCGCGTTGATGACTTGGGAGGTGGGCTGTACTGGGTCAAATGGACTCTCCATCATACTTTGGTCGTAAGGTTATATGATAGTGTAAGATAGAACTTGGTTTGATCTGTTTATTGTCCCGAGCGGTTGGTGTGAAGCCAGTCTGGATGTGTTCTTGTAAAACTGAAGGCAGGCCTGCTCCTTTTCGCTAGCCTTCCTTATTTATTATCCGATAAACGCCCACTCTAGATGATGAGTAGATACCCTACCAATATTATACTAGCGCTCACCAATCATCATAACATGACCACGTGTCCCATACTTTTACTCCTCAATGGTCTTGACGTTCTCCCACTCACCCTTAAGGTTCTCCTTCCATAGTGTAACCTTGTTGTTGTCGCTGCTGGCGGCCAACACGTTTCCGCTGAGCGACCAGCTGACGCGCCAGACGACCGCGTCAAAGTTGAGGACCTTGCACTTCCACTCGCCCGGGTTCGCCGCGTCACTCGTCCAGATGCGCACCGTCTTATCCTGCGAGGCGCTCGCGATGTAGCTCTTCTGAAGCACAGTCGGGCTCCACGCAACGTCGCGCACCCAGTCCGTATGGCCCGTCAGGGGCTCACGCTCGAGCTTGTATCCGTTCGTCGCGGGGTCGAAGGTCCAGATCTTGAGCAGGTTGTCGGAGCCGCCGGTCACGAAGCGTCTGTTGCCCGTCGAGCCGGGGCCGGGGTTGCTGCTGACGATGCTGCCGGGGGTGGTGGCCGGAGCCCACGAGACCGAGTTGACGCCCAGGCCGTGGGCGTGGAAGATGTTGTGCTCCCAGCTGTTATCCTTGAATTCGAGAACGCTGACGTTGCCGTCCGAGGAGGCGCAGGCCAAGAGGCAGCCGGCTTCGTGGGGAGACCAGGAGACGATGTTGACGCTCGCTTTGTGTAGGGCGAAGTCGAAGATGCGCTGCCAGCTGCCGGCTTGCTCGCGCCAGATGAGAACCTTGCCGTCGTAGCCTGCCGAGGCGAGGATGTTGCCGTACTTGGGGTGCGCCCATGCTACGCACCAGACTGCGCCGTCGTGTCTGTTGTAATAAGGGAGGTTAACCCAGTGTCCGTATCGGTTGGTGAATGTAGCCCATCGTGAACATACCCCTTCAGTGTCTCGATAAGTCGCTGTGACTCGCCCTCGATCTCAAAGATCTTGATGGTGCGATCCGAGGAGCATGTCGCTAACCTCCTGCCGTAGTAGTCGAGAACTGCATCGTGCTGCGAGGGTCTGTTAGAAACAGAGGATCGATGGTCGGGAAGCGTCGTAGGGGCGTGGTTCAACGTACAATCATATCGTCGTGGCCAGAGTTGGCGATAACCTGGGCGCCTGCGGTCTGTTTCGTCGCGATAGCTTCTTGTTAGTGAATGGGTAGCCAAGAAAGGGGGGACGCCGCCGGCAGCTTTAGGGTGTAAGAGGACGTACCATCTTGATTAATTATGGGGTATTGAAGATGTGGAAAAGACAGAAAGATTATGGTGTTGTATGTGCGTGCTTTTGGATATGAAGGAAGTCAAACTTAATGAAGTAGAAGTAGCTGAAAGGAAAAAGAGCCGTCGTTGGGAATTGCTGTTCAGTTGGATCACCACTGGAATGGAAGCTGCAAGCTACAGTGGACGGCCAGGCGACACGATGAACCGTCTCGCTGGAGCTTGACGCTTGTGCAGTGATCCCTGTCGAATGATGTGGTCCAGCTGGCAAGAAGTTAAGGTGAGCAAGGTGAGACGCGATGAGTGGGGCCTTTGTCGGTTTCCTCGTAGGCTCACCGTGGTGTGACGTTGTGTCTTCGGGTCGGAGGCTCGATGTGGACCCTTTTTGAGACAAGGTGGGGCAGGTTGAGGCAGGGGCACGTTGACCCCTCGCCTCTCCCGTCCCGCTGTAAAGCCCACTGAACATTGTGCATACCTATGATAGCGCCGTGAGCGCATGGCTTTACCCCAAATTTCGGAAGTGCCGTGGCAGCGTCACTTACAAAAAGTTGGGATGGAATCTCAACCAGACCATTTTGACGCTCCTTCCAAAATAACTTGTTCAAAGCTGCGACGCTTCTGTTTGTTTGCTAAAAAGATTTTTTTTTTGTGCGAGGAAATCAGTCGCATCCTAGTCGCGGTATATAATGTGGTCTTGTTGACTTTTTTTCTTGTTTCCCTTCTTTCCTCCCTCCAACCACTTTCTGCAAATATCGTTGAAGACTTGAAATACCGGCGGGTTCGGTTACTGTCGCGCTGATCCAAGAACCTCGGCTTCTACTTTTCGCGCCACTACAACTTGCAACTCTCCTTTCGCTCACTCATTCAGGTCTTCCTCGCTCTACAATACTATATACTCTTTCACGCACATCTTCTACCTCACTCTTTTAATAAATAACCTTCTACGTCGTATTCTCTTTCTCTGATCTTGCCGTCACCAACGCTGCTCGAGCCTTTGCTTCCACCAAACCTCGACAACATGGCTGATAACATGTGCGGCCCGTCCAACGGCGCCAAGAACCTTCTCGCGCACGCTGATCGCGACCGGACTCTTCATCAGGATCGCCTGGTGAACGCGCCCAACTCGGCCGCCGGTGGTGTATGATATGATCTCCTTCTTTTGTCACGTCGTAGAATACCTAACGCCACTCGATGCTAACTTCCAAGCCAGTCTTTCAGGAACCGCCCCTCGTTTGCTGCTGACGGCGCCTTCGAAAACTTCCAACAGGCCCCTATGCTCGACGCCCCGGGTCCTTCCCTCGGCTTCGCTCAGAACAACTTAGTCCTGAACAACCCAGGCGCCCCGGCTTTCCATGCTGGACAAGCGCCCGGTGTCTTTGGTCATGCGGTCGGAGGTGTGCCGGCTACGGCCAGTCCCATGCACTCCTCCGGCTGGGTCGACCAGTTCGCCAGCATGCAGCTCCACCAGGACACAGCTCACGCGGCCCCGGCCATGTCCTCGCAAGCCAGGTCGGCAGCCATGTCTCCTGCAACCCTCAACAACCCCATGATGGGCATGCAGGATGACCATATGGCCTACAATACTCACCAGTTTGGCGGTATGGGAATGGGTGTCGGTATGGGCATGGGAATGTCCATGGACGATCCTTTTGTCATGCATGATACAGGCTTAAACAATTTCACCCACCAGCAGCCCCAGCTCGGACTCAACGACCACGTCGAGACGGCTCTGGACATCGAAGCCTTCAACAAAGCATTCGGCGAGTACGACGAGAGTTCCTTTGAGCAAGAGCTCGCTGAGTGGGCCGAGAAGGAAAAGGCCGAGAAAGCTCAGCAGGCTCAGCAGGAGTTTGAGGCTGCCGAGGCCGAATGGATGGCGCAGCACGGTCCGAGCGCCGAGAACAACACCAAAGTTGGCCCCCCCACCGACGAGGAGATGGCCATCATTGATGCTGATCTGGAGAACCTCGCCCAAGAGATGGAAACCAAGGAGGAAGCCGAGGCTCGTCGTCGCGAGGGTAACGAGGAGCTTGCCAAGGCTGCCAACGCCATTTTGACCTCCGTCGCCGACAACCAGTCGGAGAAATTCCAGAAATCAACCTTCCTCGATCTCATGCGTCGCATCGGCAACAGAGAGGTCGAGGTCGATGGCGACCAGCTTGTTGACGTCGCGACCGGCGAAAAGGTCAACACCAGCCCTTCCGACCTCGGCCCCACCGACGATGTCTCCGGCCCTTCGGATGCGAACGACAAGGGCAAAGCTCCGGCTGAGCCTTCTTCTTCCGCTTGAGCTTTCGGCACCAAAAAGTGGAGGATCGTCATTGCAGCCACGACCTCGCATTACTACAGTATTTCTCGCTTTTGTTACGGCTTTGTTACGGTTTAGGGGACATCGACACGATATCATGTCGAGCATTCGATTTTGTTGCTGCGCATTTCCGAGCATGGACTGGTTCCCACGGGACGTGTTTTCACATTGCTGGTTTAGAAGGAAAAGGTTTACATAGGGAAGGAACTGTTTGGTACCAAAAAGGATTTGCTTCAGTCATGGCTAGGGTCGGGTCCGGTATCATGGGTTTGGTTTGGGCATGGCGTTCAAGATGGCCAGGAGGCTAGGCAGGCGCATGGGTTCATACTTTCCCTCACTACTTGTTACATGTCAGCATTGTTTCGGAGTATTACTATTACACCGGCGTAGGCATTTGTTATTACTGTACTTAGTTTATTCTCACAACAAGCAGGAGGCTTTTCATTCACATTTCAGTGTGGACTCATTTACCTGGTTGCCGTGATCTGTATGAATGTGTTCGACTGCATTCCATACTTATTATTGACGTTGCTTCCCGATAGAATCGTCATCACCGGAAATGAGCAGTGGGGCATGGAACTCGTGGGGTCCCGTGTCGCGTGCCGTGTGCCATGTCGGATGCCGCCGTGCGGGGCGGGGCTTCCCCGGACGGGATCGCCAATCGGTCACGGGTGGGATGCTGGGATGATGCCATGCCGGGACCCCGTAGCACGCCATTTAAACGAACCGCCGTCATTTGTCATCCCTATTGTCAACTTCGTAATGCTTACTCATTAGGACATCAAGTCAATGAAGCTATTTGGACATTCATATTTGACTTCACCTCACCTCCAGTTTTTATTTACCTACCTCTACTCCAACTCACTCGCACCCACCTTCACGCAGTACCTCTAGATTCAGAAACCCATCCAGGACATCCCGCTCACCTCATCCACCATCCACTCCCATCGAACCCATTCAACCCGAGATCCTAGACCTCCAAACCAAACAACATGCCCTCCCAAAGACCAACCTACAAATCCCCCCTAGAAGGCTACGAAAATGCCCCTCCCCTCCCCACCGAAAAAGCCGAAGACGGCAAGAGTCTCCTCAACATCCAAACCGGCGTCCTCAGCAGCGCCTACGAAAAGTTTCCCGAGCCCTTAGACAACGGGCGACGAGGTGCCTTGTATGGCTTGCTTCCATCCCTTTATATCCCCATCTCCCATTGCGCTCGCTAACACTCCCCGCCAAAGCGACATCCACATCTACCACCTCCCCAACCACCCCGCCCAAGCCCAGTACGCCGCCGAGTTGCACTCCCGCATCCGCCACGAATTCCCCGAACTACGAATCTACACCTTCTGGAGCAAGCCCGTCGGTCCGCACCCGATTGCCATGTTCGAAGTGAATATCTTTACGCCGGCGCAGTTTGGGGCGTTTGTGGGGTGGTTGGCGGTTTGGAGAGGACCGTTGAGTGTGTTGATTCATCCGAATACGACGGAACCTACGACTAAGGAGGGGGGAGGAACGGGAACGATGAGTGAGGCGGAGAAGGAGGCGAGGAATCATACGGATAGGGCGATTTGGATGGGGGAGAGGGTGGTTTTGAATACGGATTTGTTTTGGGAGGTTATGGATCATTGATTGAGGGTTGAGTTTGAGTGAGGATGGGAGGGCAAGACGGTTCTGACTAGGGATGTGATATCCAATGATGAAAGAAAAGGATGAGATATCATACCTGGGGTTTGGGATGAGGAAGTGAGATTAAGGAAGGGTTCTGGAAGAATGGAATTCAATGAGTTTGTGCTACACACGAGATACCTACCAAATCTCTGGTTCATTGAGTGGGCGACGGAATACTTGTCAACATTAATTCTTCTCCCTATCTCGTCCAACATATCTTTCTTTCCCCGAAACTGCATCTGCATTTTCATATTTTATCAATCCTATACCCTCAAAGGGTAACTCCCCTCTCCGAAGCCGGCTGTCTTGACCCTATCTCCTCTTCAGCCCAGTAGGTATACTGGGTGTTGTACTTAACCGCGCTGAACCACTTATCCTACCGTGGCGCTCCTCGGCACCCCTTAAATCATACCAATCCCGCCCATCACGCGCCATGCTTCACATGTCTAACTATACCTAAAGGGTGCGAGTCTGGCGAGATCCAAAAAAGTGGGGGCGAGGCACGGGTAAGCTTCTTCTCCAAGCCTCTTCCCCAAAACTTTCCTCTTTGGGCACGTTGTCTGATAACTGTGTGTGGCGCCTCAGGCGCGTCTACTGTCGTGTGCAACTATGCATCGTGGACGAGTTGTTGATCCTGTCCCTTTTGAGGGGTTGTATAATTGTTCCGTCTTACCTCTTGGCTTGAGATGGCGCGGGTCGACTTGGTCGGGTGGGTGTGATTGAGCTAGGGTTGAGCTTGGTCTTGGCGTGTTCTAGGGAGAGCGAAGCGGATGTATAAAAAGTTTCATCGGGGCCTGTGTCGCTTTGTTCAAAATTCTGGCTGGTGATGGAACACTAGAGTGACAATATTCAGGTCGTTGTTCGAAACTTACGGGTCGTGGGACGCTGGGACGTTGGAACTGGTTGTGGAGAACAACCGTTCGAAGACCAAAAGAGTAATGAATACCTTCTTCTACTCAACGGTGATGTGCAAGTGAGGAAGATAGGCATCTCGTTACGTCGAAGAATGGTAAACTTACACACAAGCCACCATCACCAGGGCACTCCTCCCATTGGTCACACTCCATAAAGCTTGATCTTCCTCCCCAGACTCGCTAAACACTCCTGCCGTGTGCCTGCATCTCTGTCTTGATTTACTTTTTTCAGCTGGTAGGGGTCCTGCTACACCAACAAGGGGGTATCCTTTCCTATCTCGACATCGAATTGACAATGCGAGGGTGTGGTGCAAAAGTAGCGTGCATAATGTGCGGGAAAATGGACTATCGTGAGCGGTTCCTGAAGGAGATGAGGGAGGGGTTGAAGGAGACTTTGAGGAAAACGCCTCGTCCAGCGCTGATCTGGATTCTACGCGCATGGCGCGTAGTGGGTAGACGGATTGGTGTTGAGGTTTTGGTGAAGTGGTTTGCCACGGAATTCCTACCTTGTCTCTTTTTTCTCTCGGTTTCCTCTGTGCATTGGGATTTTTTGACGAAAGTCATTGGTGTTGTGCGGTTGAGCAGGCCGTTCTGTACCATCACTCTGCTTTAATCTGGTCCAGATTGTCCAACTCGAACTGCCGCTCCTTCGTCAGCCTTTGATACCATATTACCTACCTGTTGTCGTTACCTTATTCATCCCCAACTTCTTGACGTGGTGTCTTCTCTCGACAAATGCGTCGACAACATCGATCGTCCCCACTGCCGCTCCTAGGCCTCCTAGGAGCCGCAAAGGCCACACAAGTCGTCTACATCACAGACCTAGCGATATACAACTCCTTGGTACCTTACCTCCTTCCCTTTCAACCCTTCCTTCCGTCAGACTGCATACCCCCCTCCCCCCGAAGACAGTAGAGCTGATGATTTCCCATCCGATGGTACCAAGGCACCATGCGCCCAAACCGCACTCTCCTACAACGTCCAAGGCCAAACGCGCGACGCCTGTCCCGCCGCAGTCGGGGAACTTCAAGGCTGCGTCTGCACCAAGAACAACAACTTCGCCGCCATCAAGTCCGATGTCTCCAAGTCCGTCAACTACTACTGCGGGTCGACGGCCACCGAGGACCAGGCGTCGGCGGCGACGGTGCTCAGCGCGTATTGTAGCCAGGACAAGCTGCCGGAGTTTCCGCAGCCGTCGATTTCGGTGACGCAGTATATTACTGATGTGCCGGAGGTGGCGGCTTTGGCACCTTGCGCGTTTACTGCGCTTGGATATGCTGTCAAAGAAATGGTTAGTTCGGAAATCGGAAGCCATTGGACCTTTTCTTCGATTAGGCGGTACTGATACTGATGCGAACATCCTTATAGGGACGCGAACGATGTCCCTCGGACTTAGCAGCCTACGCCACTTGCGCTTGCCAAAAGAACCAGAATTCTCTGCTGGCGAGCCAGCTCATCAACTCATCCGTCAAGTACTACTGCGAAAGCCACACGGCCGATGTCTCGTCGGCTCAGGGGATGTGGTCGGCGTGGTGTAAACTGAACGATGGCACCTCGGCGTTTCCTAAGCCGAGTAACCCTCCCGGCGATAGTAAGTCTGAGAGTGATGGGCATGCACTTGTTGACGTGGTTCGGTTTGCTGATGAAGTTCTTGGTGGGAAGTGACGTACTATATCAAGGACCTGCCGCAGTACAGCTCATTGGCTAAATGTGCTGCTTCAGCGGTATCCTATGCCGTTCAAGGGGTAAGAACAACATGCGTTTTCTTGTTCAAGATCACGCCCCCATGCTGACACTTTTGGTGAAATAGCAAGCTCGTGAGCTGTGTCCTGATGGGCCCCAGGCACTTGCGTCCTGTGTCTGTCTAAAGGACCAAATGCTTGGTCTGGTGACAAGTTCCATTACTGCGAGCGTCAAATACAGCTGTGGTTCAACAGCCACTGACGATATATCATCTGCAATGGCTGTAAGTGCATATACCCTCAACCATTCCTCAAAACCTCGTGACTAACATCCGACAACAGGTCCTGGACTTGTACTGCAGTGCTGCCAATAACAAGCTCGTCGCAAATGGGGTTACCGCCTCGGTATCCCAAGCAGACCCGACCCCAACAGCCCAGAGTGGCAGCAGGGCCAACGGTGGTCCCCAGGCTACTGCCAGCAGCGGCAGTGGTTCCGGATCTGGCTCCGGCTCTGGTATCAATTCCGGCGACGACAGCACGGGAGGCGCCAATAACGGCGGGAGCGGTAGCGGCAACACAGGCAGAAAATCTTCCAACACCGCGGTTATTGCTGGCGCCGTCGTTGGCGTACTCGTTGGATTGGGCATCATTGCCGCTCTCGTCTTCTTCTTCATCCGGCGTTCGAAGAAGCGCAAGGCCATGGAGCAGACCAACTCCTCGAATGCCATCAATGATTTCGTTGCCGGAGGAGGCAAGCCCGAACTTGCTGGCAATCCTGTTGTTGGCGGCGCTGCTGCTGCCGCCGCCGTCCCTCCCTCGCCGCCAAGTCGTTCCACAAGCATGCTCAAGGACGGAACCAGAGTCAGTAGCGTGTCCCCAGTGTCGGCTGGTGCGGGCGGGTTTTCCCCTCCCCCGTTGACGGCCGAGCTCCAAGGCCAGGGACCTCCGCATCCGCTCAACAGCACGGAGCTACACGGCCAAGGGGCACCGCGTCCGTTCCATGGCGCTGAACTCCAAGGTCAAGGACCGCCGCACCCGCTCAATAGCACCGAGCTCCACGGGCAGACGCCTGCGTATCCTCCAATGCCGAACACTGCCGAATTGCACGCACCGTATGGTGTAGCGCAGAACCCATCGCAACCACTGGACCAAGGTCCCTCGCCAGTTTCTCCGATGATGAACAATGCTTCGGAGCTCCAGGGACAAGGGGCGATTTATCCAGGCCCGAATCGTCAGGAATTGCAAGGCCAGGGGGCGCCTCCCCAGTTTATGCCGAACAGACACGAGATGATGGGACAACAGTGGCCGGCTGAACTACAGCCGACGGCGTGGCAGTCAGGGCCGGTACCAGGATTTCATGAGATGGATGGGCATGGAAGAGGAAGGGCTGGGCAGCCTTGATCACGGAAGCCGGAGAGCTGGGAGTAGCCGAGGTGAAAGATGATGGATGTAATGATAGGACTCAATAATGGGATGTAAGTGCTGAGGTTGGATAATCACCTACCTCTAGTCAGCGTGTCGGGGTATAATGTCGTGTACCAAAGGGTATATGTAAGGGAAAGAACAAAGATCAGAGCCAATGGGTGACCTTGATAGAACAGCCCGATGCAAACAACCTCGAGCTCCATGCGTCTACCATCCCTTACCTTGACCGTAGCAGGCCGTCTCAAGAATCGGTCAGGTCAGCATGAGTTTCGGCAGCAAGCTCGTTTCAGTTCCGAGGACTCGACTTTCGCTTGTGAACCAAATGCTGGTAAGGAAGCTTTCGTAGTTTCTCAATCAACGAGATTTGTAAGTTTTGAGCAGATGACCTCATGAACTGGGTAGAAGGGCAGAGTCTCCCTTCATGTGAGAAAAGGGTGAACTTCCCTTGCTGGGATGTTTGTCGTTGGAAGAAGTGACTTCACTGCAGGTCCAACAACGAGAAGCGGTTGGAAGTCCAGACGCACAGACCACAACAACTCCAACGAAGTGCGTGCTACAGTGCGCTGGCAGGTACCCCAGCACCTGCCGTAGGCGGACAGGTACCTGAAAGGCAGCGGCCCCACAGAAGCTTTCCTAGGTCGTGGATCACTTCTGTCACCCTGCTGGCCAGCGCGACAGTTCCGCGCTAACCCAAAGCAGTCGCAGGTGTTGGAAGTCGCAGTGCAGTCCCGTCACTCCAACCAAGAGGCAAGACCGGGCACCTCAAGCTGCGACTTCCATCGACTGGCAGCGTCAAAGAAATTCCAAAACAACACTTGTGCATCACCACGCTCCCGACCACCCCGAGGTCATCCACTTTCGCGACTTTCCTTTTTATTTCCAGCGACAGCAGCGTCCCCAAGTCGACCTGAGATCTGTTACGACTATTCCGCAATCGACCCGTTGTCCCGTGTTTCGTTGCGTGTTTGCGGTCTCGCCCATTCATGCACCGCTAAGCCGTTGTTCCCAAGATGGCGGCGGCCGAGGTGGACGTGGGCTATCTCTCGACCCAGGTCGGCGTACCTGAGCCCGATCTGAATTCCGCCCTTACCGCGCCGACTCCAGACCTGGTCAAGACCATATTCGAAGCTGTAATAGCCAAGATTCGTGCCCTCGAAGAGGACAAGTTCCAGCTGGGAATTGAGCTAGAAGGCGCCATCCGAAGCTCAGAGTCGCGCTGTGAGCAGTTCAAGGCCACCACCGACAAGGCCCTCAAGGAAGTCGACGAGCTCCGTCAGAAACTACAAGATGAAGGCAAGAAGACCATCTCTTCCCCATCCCCAAGCCTCGCCGCGCCTTGCTGCTAACACGTCTGTGTCGCACAGAGACCAAACGGCGGTCTATAGAGAATGAGCTACAGACCCTCAAGTCATCGGGATCGACCTCCCTTTCCGAAATCGAGACCCTCCGTGCGCGTATTGCCTCGCTCGAGACTTCGAATCGCGAAACCCTTGCCATTGTCGATTCCAAGACCCAGGCCAACGCCACACTCGCCGAGGAGCTCCAGACCCAGCACAAGAAGATTCTCAAGCTTAACCAAGAGGTCACGTCGCTCAATCAGGCCGTACAGACCGCACAGACTACTGCCAATTCCGCAAAGTACCGTGAGGAGGCCTTGAAGCAGGAACTGGAGCACGCGAGACGCACCAACGACTGGCTTGACAATGAGCTCAAGACCAAGAATGCAGAGGCGATCAAGTTCCGCAAGGAGAAGGGTGCCCGTATCGCGGAGCTGCAACGCCTAAACGAGGACGCGAACTCGACCATCGAATCGCTCACTAGAAGCGAGCAGGTTCTCCGCAAGCGACTCCAGGAGGCACAAGAGAAGGCCGAGGAGGCCTTGACAAAGGTCCAGCAACTCCAGGAAGCCGCTGCCCGTACCGAAGAGGGTTTCAAGCAGGAGCTCGAATCCGCCAAGCGTCTTGTTGAGCTCAAGGATCAACAGTCTGAGACTCACCGTAACCGCTTGAAGGAGGTCGAGTTGAGACTGGAGCAGATCAAGGACGATCACGCCGACGAGATCAGACGCATCAGACGTGAACTCGAGCAAGAAAAGGAGGATCACGCACAGACGGAGCAGCGCGCCCAGGAGCTGCAGAATGAAGTTGACCGTATCAAGGCGTCTGGTGATTCTCGCGGTAGATCTCCCGGCACTGGACCTCAAACCCCCAAGGGTGACGGCTCCTTTACCGCTGCTCGTGCGGGATCTCCCTTCGGTACTCCGCTCTCCATTCGCGGTAGAGCCGGCCAGCGTGCTACCGATGCCCTCGAGGAGCTTTACAACGTCAAGGGCCAGCTTGCTGGCGAGAAGCGGCGTTGCAAGAAGCTACAAGAAGAACTCGACGATGCCGTCGCAATGCTGGAAGCCAAGATGCCTGAAATTGACGAACTCAATGCTGAGTCAGAGCGTCTTAAGAATGAGACGATTCAAATGTCACAACTCCTCGAGCAGTCTTACGAGGAGCGCGACCTCGCCGTCAAGACCCAGAGGAAGGCCGAGGCAGCTGCGGCTACGGCCCAGGCTGAGGTCAAGATCCTTCGCGGGCAGCTACGCGATTTGAGCACTCAAGTTCATGTCCTCTGCTTCAACATTCATGCGCAGGAGAAGGGTCTCGATAAGTTGACAGAAGAAGAAGCTGCCAAGTTCGAAAGGCTCAAGAGGGGCGAAGTTACCGAAAATGCCCTTGACGACATGTCGGATACTCACCAGTACATTACTGAGAAATTCGTCGCTTTCAAGGACATCTACGAACTGCAGGAGAAGAACCAGGAGCTCCTGCGTGTGGTTCGTGACCTTGCCGACAAGATGGAGAACGAGGAGGCCATGGCTGAGAAGCAGCAAGCAGCCCAGGATCATGAGGAGGTTCAGCAACTTCGTATTGTTGTCACAACACTTCAAGACGAGGTCAAATCGATTACGGTACGCATGAAGAGCTACATGACGGAGAGAGACATGTTCCGTCGCATGCTCCAACAGCGGGCCAACCCTGCCGAAATTCGCGCTGCCCTGGGCGAGGATGTAAGCCAGCGTGAAGTTCTCGCTAGCATCGAGCAAAACTCCACCGAAGATGCAGACCTTGCCGCGGCCTATAGGGAGCTACAGGCCCAGTACGACTCTTACCGAAATGACCAGACGACTGAACGGAAGTCTCTTAAGGAGCAGATCGACAAGCTGTCTTCGGAGAAGGGCTCACTTCAGGCTGAGATTACTAAGGTCTCCAGCCAGCTTACGCTCGCTACTGAACGCTACAGCATGCTGGAATCCAACTTCAAGGCAGCCCAGAGTGAGAACCAGCAGCTACAAAAGAGAAACCAGGCCCTGTCCGAGTCTGGTGTTAAGCAAGATCTGCGGGTACAGCAGATTGCCGAGGACCTGGTTGAGGCTCGTGGCTTGGCTGAGAGTCTCCGAAGCGAGAATGCCAACCTCAAGGCCGAAAAGAACCTGTGGAAGACGATCCAGGAACGCTTGAGCCAGGATAACGAGAGTCTTGCACAGGAGAAGGCAAGGCTTAACACTCTATTGACCAACCAACAATCCCTTCTCAATGAGCGCGAGCTCAGCGAGTCTGAGGCAAAGCGCAGACAACAAACCCAGATCGACACTCTCGAGGCAGAACTTTCCACTACTAAGCGCAAGCTTTCTGAGGAGATGGAGGAGAGCAAGAAGATTCAGCTCAGGAAAGAGTTCGACGCCCAGCAATACCAGAAACGCATTGATGAGCTCACTACGATGATCAGCCAGGTCAAGGAGGAGAATGTGGCCGCCAAGACTACTCGCGATCATCTTCAGGCACGCGTTGGTGAACTTGACGTTGAGCTTCGTAACGCCCAAGAACGTGCCGACCGTCTCCGTCCCCTGCCAACACCCAGGGCACAGCCTGCTGAGCAGGGATCTACCGATGACGATTCTCAGGCTCGTATTGAAGAGCTCGAGAATGAGGTCCAGGATCTCAAGAACAACATCGACTTGCTCAACGCGCAGCTGGAGAATGCCAAGCAACAGTGTGATAACTTCAAGCAGCTCAGCCGCGAAATGGAGGAAGAACTTACGAGCGCGAACGAGACCCAAGAGCAATACCGACAACAGATGGATGCAGATCTCGCAACCAAGGACAGCAGGATCAACGAACTGCAGCAGCGCGTTGAAGGGCTTACGGTCGAACTGGGCAACTCCAACAGCGAGCTTAACATGCTTCGCGATTCCCAGGCTGATGTTGCTCGCAAGTTTGAAGACAAGGAGCGCATGCTCAACAGTGAGATTGCTCGCTTGAAGGACGAGGAGGAAAGATACAAGGAAACCGCCAAGTTCCATCAGCAAGACTTGCGGGCTCAGGCTGAAATTGCCACCAAGGCCCAACAGGATTACGAACAAGAACTTGTCAGGCATGCAGAGGCGGCCAAGTTGCTTCAGCAGCTTCGGGAAGAGCATAACCAACTCAAGACTCATTCAGCTCAGTGGAGGGCTGAGGCTGAGTCGGCCAAACTTTCTCTGACACAGAGTGAACAGTCTTGGGAGGAGCGGAGACAGCAGCTCGAACAAGAGATCGCTGAAATCAAGGCAAGGAGGGACGACCTCACTGCGCAGAACAAGCTTCTGCACCAGCAGCTTGACGGCGTTACCTCTCAGATTAGCTCTTTGCAGCAAAAACGTTCCGCAATGGATGATTTCGCCGAAGGCACACCAATTTCAGCCAACGACAATGCTGTTGAAGGTCTTCGGGAACTCAACAACTACCTGCGTCGCGAGAAAGAGATCCTTGAGGTACAGTTTGATCTCAAGGTACAAGAAGCAAAGAGGCTTCAGCAGCAGCTCGAGTATTCTCAATCACAGCTCGATGAAGCACGTCTCAAGCTTGATCAGGAGCGTCGCTCTCAAGCTGATAGCGCCAGAAACTCCCTTACCCACAAGGAGTTGATGGATAAGCTGAACGAACTCAACCTGATCCGTGAGAGCAATGTCACACTCAGGAACGAGAACCTGCGAATCCAGGCACAACTTGCGATGAAGAACCGGAAGATCGAAGAACTCGAAAACAGAATCCAGCCTTTGGAAGCCCGCATTTCCGAGCTCGAACTCGACAAGAATTTTAAGGAGGCGGAGGTCAAGCAACTGCAGGAAGCCCGCGATGGCCTGCAGAAGAGAATTGAGTCTATCCTCAGCAAGTACGGCCAGGCTGATCCTCAAGAAGTCGAACAGCTCAAGGCCTCAGTCGAGAGCCTGCAAGCTGAGCGTGAAGCCTTCAAGCAAACAGAAGCCGCGCTTGAAGAGAAGCTCAAGGAGGCTGAGACGAACCTGGAGACTGAGCGGACCAACTGGAAGAATATGCGGGCCCGACTTGCAGAGGACTTCAAGACCCGCTTCGGTAACGTCAAGACTCAGCGCAACGAGCTTGCTGCTGAGAAGCAATCGCTCCAAACCACCCTGGATGCTACTAATGAACGGTTGTCGGCCGTTGAGAAGGATCTGGAGTCGGCAAGACAAGATCTGGCCAACTTGCAGGCGCAAAACACGCAGCTTCAGGAACAGCACGCGCAGGCTGCAGCGGCATCTGCAGAGCAGACTGTTCCCGCCGTTCCTGCCGCTGCCGCCGCTCCTGCAGAACAAGATCCCCAACTTCTGCAGCAGCTGGGTGCGCTTAGACAAGAATTGGAATCAGTCAAATCACAGAAGGCCACGCTTGAGACCGAACTCGAAAGCCTCAGGGCGGAATTGGCGACTGCGATCGCTGAGCGCGACGAAGCCCGCGCAGAGGTCGCACGCCTACAGTCTTCTACGCACGGTACTGACACCGAGATGCAAGACGTCGAGGCCCCGGCTCAGCCTGCTTCTGCCCCGGCACCAGTACAAGAGGGCACCGGCCTCTCGGACGAGGAACGGAAGGCGTTGGAGGAGAGAATTGCGGCCGCGGAGGCGAAGGCTGCCGAGTTTGAGGCCAAGGCTAAGGACCTGGAAGAGCGTGCCGATGCCATTGTCAAGCAGCGTTCCGAGAAGATGAAGACTGCGCTGAACAAGAAGCTGGCCGAGTCGAAGGAGGCCATGGAGAAGCAGACTCAGGAGGAGAGGCAGAAGCTGCAGGCTGAATACGATCTCAAGCTCCAGCAAGAGCTCGCGATCCTGAAGGCCGAGCAGCAGAGCGGGGTGTCTCAGAATGGTGTGCCGGCGGCACCAGCGAAGCCTCCCACTGCCCAAAATGCACAGACCCCAGGTGCCGGTACTGCCGGTCTCCCGGATCTCGCCAATCTTACCGACCAGCAGACTCGCGAGCTCATTAGCTCCAACCAGGTAATAATGGGTATTATCAAGAGCAATGTCAAGAAGAATATTGCTGCAGAGTCCAAGAAGGTTCGCGAAGAATTGGAGGTGACCGTCAAGGCGGAGTATGAGCAGAAGATCGCCTCAGCTAAGGAGCAAGCGGCTGCTCTTACCGAGAAGAAATCTGCCCTCCGGCTGAACATGCTCGACCGACAGCTCAAGACCGAGAAGGCCAAGACGGCTGTCGTCGAGACAGCAGCAAAGGAAACGCCGCAGAAGCCCGTTGTCGAAGTGTGGGAAGTTGCTAAGGTTGCTAAGGCGCCCGCCCCGGCTCCGGCACCACCGGCGGCCACACCGGTTGCAGGTGCTCCCGCCACTGGACAGCAACCGGCGACCCCCCTGAGTATGTTCCACCGTGCCCGTAAATCAATGACCAAGTATACTAACGATCGCTTAGACGCCGCTGCTGTAGTAGTGAAATCCGCTCCTGGAGAGGAAACCAAGCCTCAGATCACCCCGATCCCAGCCGCCAAGGCGATGCCTGCTCCGGCCAGGCAAGGCTCTATTGTAGCTGGACAAGTCGTTGGTAACCCCTTCGGTCAGCCGGGAGCGAACCAATCCCCAGTGGCTTCGCAGCCTCCTGCCAATCCTTTCGGTGCCGCTCCACAGCAGCAACAGAACGCGCAACAACCAGCCACAAACCCCTTCGGTGCTCCACAGCAGCAACAGCCTGGCCAACAACAGCAACAAGGGCAGCCGCAACAACAACAGCAGCAAGGGGGCCAGTTCCCTGGTGGTCAGCAACAACAAAACCAGAACCAACAGGGTAACCGTACCGGCATCCCAGTGGCCGCCAGAGGAGGCGCAAACAACGTTCGTGGTGGACGTGGCGCATACGGGGCCCAGGGCCGCGGCGGTCAAGGGCCTACAACAAAACCAGAACCAACAGGGTAACCGTACCGGCATCCCAGTGGCCGCCAGAGGAGGCGCAAACAACGTTCGTGGTGGACGTGGCGCATACGGGGCCCAGGGCCGCGGCGGTCAAGGGCCTGGGCCCCGTATGCGCCACGTCCACCACGAACGTTGTTTGCGCCTCCTCTGGCGGCCACT
>RANZ01000198.1:0-57700 GCA_009805285.1 Neurospora terricola FGSC 1889 | reverse complement strand
TAAAGAGACGACTGGAGAACTCAGATTGTCAGATAGTTCGACAGTAGTCAATTGATCATTATCACCGAGACCAGTATAACGCAAGCATACTTGTTGTGAACCTTTTGGCTTCACCCAACGTCTGCTGATAGTATCAACCTTCAGCTATCCTACTTAGGCAGATCAGACTGCCGTTCGTCACAAGACCCGTTACAATTAGTATAATTTAAAAGAAGGTTCCCTAGGTTTAATTAATACTAGAAAAATTATTATTATATGAGTAGTAAATAAAGGATAAAATATTATTATAGCGGTCTTCCAGTTTATAGGGGTGTATCGGTAGGTCTAATAAGTATTTAGGACTAGGCGGTATAAGAATTATATACTTTGTACCGTACCTACTATACCCTACCTAGACCGTACTACTTCTAGCCCTCTAGACTTCTCGCTAATCTCTCCTTCTCTCTCTATAGTATATACTTAATCAACCATATACACGCTTGCTCTCGTTGTTCGTGATCTTACAAGAGAATATAAATAGGCAGGGCACAGACAACTTCATCGCTATAAAAGAAATGGTTCCCGCCCATTTCTGAACCTTTCTCTTCTCTTTCCTTCTCAAACACACCCACCGTTTATCCAAGAGCTCTTGCCTGCACCACTCCAAATCAGCTTGACAGCCTTCAAAAATGCGAATAAGGCTCCAAAAAACCATTGGAACTCTTGTTACTTTGTGCAATTGGCTGGACTCGCAAATACCGGTCGAAAATGCTGGAAGGACAAGATCACCTCTCCACGAGGACCACATTAATGGGAATCTGGGGAGCCAGAAAACCGTACCACGAAAAAAACCGTCTCAGAACGGCGACATCTGTTGCCCTCAAAATAACCGTGCAGGCCGGTATGAATGGCTTCCTTTTGCACATCAAGCTGGCCAACCGGAAATGGTTCGACCTCCTTCGACAACTCGATGAACTCCCGGCGAACAAGTCGACAGCGACCCAGGCCAAACAACACTTTTTGCCCCTTTAGGGACTTCTACGCTGAAGCGTGGCAATTTGACTTATTCTTCCTTTGGGCTTCTTCTCGTCACTCTTGACAGCTCACCATGTCTGATCTAATTACTCCCGATGATTTTCAACAAAGTGAGTCCAATCACAGAAAACAAATAGCGCCATCCTGGACTAACCAAGCCGTGTAGAGCACCCCGAGCAGACGCCTTCGCAAAATGCCAACCACGGGCTGCTGTCACAAGTCAAGCCCCAAGGCTCTGTTACCAGTTGTAGGTATCTCCCCCGTGTCGCTCCAACCTGATGGCCATCATTCTGACCGGCATCCAGAGTAAAGATTTCGACTCTTCGTCAAGATGCCACCACTCTGCCCGCAACGCAAATGAAGGGGAATCGGGTCCTTCTATTGCCTTCCTTTCGACCGGAGGCCACTGCACCGGTCGCACCGATGGCTGTTAATATCGACAGCGACGTCTACACCACCCTTTACTCCAGCTCTGCGGGAAAAAACAGGTTGGCCTGGGATAGAACAGATTCCCAGGGCAGAACGTTCGAAACTACCGTACTCGAGTTCCTCAATTTACAGCAACTCAAAGAGAGATACCACGCAATCGACCAGTTCAACCAAAAACAGTGTTCCTCTGAAGAGTAGAGTATGCAAACGGCGACAGGACTTAGACCAGCCCAGACCCCAAGCCGACTCCCAAAGAGAAGCACTCGGACAACGATGCCCCCTCCGCGTAAAACGGTGCACTTCGCGGAGGGAAGTAAACCGACCCGATGCCGGATACTCCGGAGATGGTAGTCGACGCTGAGTGGCAAGACCTGAAGGTTAAGTCTCTCAACAGAAGTGTATATCTGCTAGCCCGGCAGAGCCCGTTACAACCGCGTGACGACATTAGGGCGATAACATTGGCGGTTGCTCCTGCTTGCAAGGATCGAGAGCAACAGCATTTTCCAGGGCTTCTTGTGCTGCCACTCCTTCRCCTCGCGAATGTCGGCCATCTATATCTACCACCTCAGTTCATTGTGCTGTCCCCGTCTCCTATGAACCAGTCGAGTCAGTCCAACGTCGACCGCTTCCAACACCCACGGCGAAGAAACAGCCCAGCTGGGCCGACATCGCCAGAAAGAACAGATGATTCCTTCTCAAGCACAAGGTTAGTTAGTAATTGCGTTACAAACCACCTCCCCTTAAAGAGACAACCCGTAAACTAACAGTCCTTCAGTCTTCCAGCATTGCACCAACTGCCACGAGGAAAAAGTCAAAAAAGATGAGAGAGTGGCTCAGGTTTGACGACGGTCAAACGGCCATGTGATGACGCGGCTGACAAGTAGAGAGCCCTGCCGATTCTGAAGGTCCCAATTTCGACAACAACCTCTCTGAAATTTCCGCGTTCCATCCCACGCTACACTTGAAGCGTGGCAATTTGACTTATTTGGTTCTCCTGTTCCCCCGGGTCCGGGTCACGTCGTGCGTCGTCTTCGTCTTCGTCGTCATCGTCATCGTCGTCGTTGTCGAAACAGAACAAAGTCGGATGAAGGAAGACCAAGAACAGGCAAGACTGAAGAGCGCGGCTCTCTCGCAACACAGCCTCCAACGGAAGTCCCTATGAATTCGAGGAGGGTGCACTCAGTCAGCTCCAACTCAACCTCCCCCTCACGGCACCGGCTACAAGAAGCCGACGACAGCCGAAGACTTCGATGAAAGAGAAGGAACAAGAGCGTCCGGACTTTGCCACCCACCGAATACGACCAAATCATCCGAAGCCGTCCCCAATTCAGATTCCATGGCTGTTAAGTTGGGATTCCCGAGCTGCGCATAGCCCCGGGGTGTGTTTCCGAGCAGTGCAGGCTGGCCTGATGTATTATGCATGAACCAGTCATTGGAAAATGGGGACAAGAAAGGAGAGCCTGGTTCAAGGGCGGGGATTGATTGGAGTTTTGGGAAAGTGGGCTGGCACTTGTGTGCCCTGCACAGGGCATATTCTCGAGTCAACCTGAGATTGTCTTGTCTTGTCCATACTCCGTAGCTAGACAATTCGAGGTTCCTATTGTTGATCAACGGATGAATACCTGAAYGATGTCTTTGGAATAGAGAGAACTTAATCAGCAGCTTAAATAAGTGCCTGTTGAAAGCGAGACGGAGACAGCAGAAAAAGAAAAAAAACATGCTCAACAAATTCAATCGTGAAAAGAATTGAGTGTATGCCGTGATTCCTTGTTTGTTCATTCTTCTGTTTTTCGCCTGACGTTAGATCCCAGCCACCACCACATCGCCAAGCTCGTCCAAGCCCAAGCATTCTCACACAGACGCTGATGTTGAAGTTTCCAGAGAACTATTTCACACCTGCTCAAGACGTTCTCTTTGAACATTTTGATCAAAGAACATATCAGATGGGCTTGGTTGGGTTGGACTTGAGTCTGAACGAAATGGATAAGCTAAGCAAATTTGGTATAACATGGAAGCAAGCAAGTGATATCCTGGAGTCGTCCGTCTATCCGTCCCTCTATACAGCGAATGATGCGAATTTTGCTGGCGTCGTGTGGGGAGGACGAGATGTGCTAGTAGAGAGTCGAGAGCCACCCACCCTGTTTGACGAGTAAAAGGAATCATTTTTGGTTGCTAGGGTAGATACTAAATCGATGGTCTAAAGAAGTTTACGGCACAAGCAAACAATATCCTAAAAGCCACGTTCCTCCGTGACGCCCATATCAATGCCGTAGATATATTCAAGTGCGAAAATAACCATATGTGATCCTTTTAATACCCAACTTTCTGCTTCTTACCGATCCCGATACTACCCCTTCCACTCCCACTTCTCCGCTTCCTCTCCACATCAGGGCCATTCTCTTCACGAATCCCATTCACATCAAGGCCATATTTCCCGCTTCCCCTATTTCCGTCCCTCCAACTCCCATATGTTGACCCCCTCTCATAGGATCTCCCATACTTCGATTCCCTTCCGTGCCTGGACTCTCTCCCATACCTTGCTTCCATACCCCTTGCTTCCTTTCCAGACGCTGAGCCTCTTCCATGCCCCGAATCCCTCATCCCTCTCCCCTCTCTGCTGTACGTTGAGCCCCTTTCCTTCCCCTTCCCCATCTTCGTCTCCCTCTTCATCGCCCTTTCTCCTCTCCTCCTCCGAGCTTTAACCTCCCCCAACCTCCTCGCCCCCTCCTCCCCCAACTCCTCAAAAGTTCTCAAATCCGCCAAGAACCTCCTCAACCTCAACCCCGTCTTGTGTCGAAACCATGCATCCAACTCTTCATCTGCCGAGGCGGCGCACATGATTTTGAGACCTTTGAGGATATCGGCGGCGGGGAGGTGGCGGTCTGGGTGGTTCGAATGTCGCTGACCTTCGTTGAAGATAGAGGAGTGAGTTGTTGTTGGGGGACGGGTTTGCCGGCGGGTTGGGGGTCGTTGAGAAGGTGTTGATCGCTGGGAGGGGGGACGCTGAGAAGGTAGGCGGTGGTTGGAGGAGGCTCGTTGGTTGGAGATGGAGCTGGATCGTTTGCTAACGCGGAATTGCCCCTGGAGAAGATCTGGACGGGAATTACGACGGCTGCTTTCCGGCCTGGAAGGGGGAAGTGGAAACGCAGCGGGATCAGGATCAGGACTGGGTTCGTCGGGGCGGGTAATCCGTAGCGGTGCACGGCTTTCAGGACCCTTGGGGATGTATGTCACCGGCATCGAAGCTGAAACGGCCGGGCAATGAACCTCAATAGAAGCCATCACCGACCCCGGCCGTGGAGGAGGTGATCTTGACAGCGCCCTGGGAATGACCACAGCCATCGCTTCTTCCACCTCTGGTGTAGGCGAAGCCGTTGCTAGCCCTCCTTTCTCTTCTTCGTAGAACGAACCCATCGGCGACGAAGGCTTCGATCTTGGACTGTGCCTACCCGCGGCCGCACCACCAAGCATCTTCTGCCTCCTCAGCGCCGCGGCCTTCTGTAGTCTCTGTGACGGAGACGGAGCAGTTTTGCTCGTTGATCGTTTATGGTTGCCCGTTACTTTTGACTTCGGCGTTGACTTGATTGTGCTAGGAGTAGCTACAGTCTCCCCCATCGTTTGCAGCCGTCGCACAGCCTCATCTAGAGCTTTTTCCAGCGATAAAGGCGTGCCAGTTCTAGTTCTAACACTCTTTGACAACTCAATACTGGAGACCACGCTAGGATGCGGTGTATTCGTGATAACAGTGACTTCGCTAACGCTATTCTGCGTATTCCGTATCTGTAACTGACCGTAACTCTTTGCTGGCTGGATAATGGCCGTTCCGTAACTGGTCGCGGATTTGATGCTCGCGGTAGGGTTTAGTTGATGACGGTGTATCCTTTGTTTTTGTTGTTGTTTGTCTGATGATGGCTCCTTTTGTTCCACGATGGTAGGCGGGAACTGGCGCATGGCTGCGCTCCAGCTGGAGTTACGCGAGGGTCCGCTGCCGTGCCGGACTAAGACTTGAGAGAAGACACGGGGGAGTGCGGGGAGGGTTTTGTCGGAGTTTGGGATGGCTTGAAGTTTTGGTGCAGGTGGTGGGGCTGTTGGTATGATGTTTGCTTTCTCTTCATCGGGGATTGAGGGAGCCTTTTCGTTGGGCTGGCGCTCTGGCGATAATTGGCCGTTTGAAACTGGCTTTGTTGAATTTGGTTGTGGTGACGCGTTGGAAAGCTTGTCATCTCCGCTCTTCTGTGATATCTGTTCAACATTGATAGGAGAGGGAGAGTCATCTTTCTTAACTTCAATGACGATCTCATTGTTGAGCTCCTTAGTCTCGGTTCCTCCGTCTAGTCTCAGCCATTCACTTCCTGGTGAGATCTTCCCAAGTAAGGGGGCAAGTTTCCCTCTCCTGTGATATGCCTTTTGCTCCTTGGATGTCACCGCAAGACCGGCAGCTCGGAACTGGTCTCGGTATGGGAGGAGCTCTTTCACCGTACGTACGGAGTCCTGGGTGTCGCCGACAGCTGGATGAGGCCCTGTGAGTGTACTGGTGCCACCCGGTTGTGCCTCCTCGAGATCTTTTGACCTGTTGAATGCTTTTCGACGATTACAGAAGCGGGATACAAGATGGCGGTTGTTGGATGACGGTGCGTTGGCGCGATCTTTACCACCAGAACCTTTCTTGTTAGGCTTGAGCTGTCTGTTAGTGGAACCCCAAGTCTCAGGAGGAACCCACGTCCCCGTATGCATTGGAAGTTTCCGCGGTTGCGATACCCCCGGCCTGACAGGAGACGGTCTCGCGGGAGCTTTTCCTCTTGGAGTTGGCGTACCTGGACTTGGTCTCGGCATTGGCGCACTCGAGCCTTCCGGAGSGTGCGGAAGGGGTCGCAACTTGATGACAGATCGCTTATCTCTGCTGATGTATAATAGTGGCTCTTCGCCTGGCGGCTTGGGGACCTTTGGCGGTGATTTCACAGGTGACTTTGGAAGCTCTCCCCAGTACGCTCCGGGTGGTTTCTCCGCATGTTTTTTCGACGGACTCCCCAAGCAACAGTGGTCTTCCTGCGAAGAGGAGGCACCATAGGGGCCAACCTTGGCATACGAACCGCGACTCTTCTTGAGCTTTCTCGGTCCTCCTTTGTAGTCGATATCCTGCCATAACACCGGTATAGCACCATTCCCACGCTTCGGAGGGCTCGGCTTTCGCTGATGCGATGGCCTCTTCCTTGCAGACCCCGAAAGACGATTCTGACTCCCATTAGAGTGAACAAACGAGACGCGGACTTTGGTGGCATATCGCTTAGCCTGGGCTCGACGGAGCTTTTGCAGCGACAGACTGAGCGGTTTGCGAAAGACTTCCTCGGCTGCGCGACGGGCGATACTGGGACTGCGGGAGGGAGAGGCGGTGTTGATCTTTGGCCGACGGTGCGGACTTCCTTTCTAAGCTAAGTTGTATGCAGGCATTGTCGGGCCATTCTAATCCAAGAGGGACGGATCCAAGAGAGGGTGTTTTTGTATTGCAAAAGCCGTTGGTAGGTCTGCTGGAAATGACTGACAGGTGATGTGCGGATGTTGTTTGTTGGACTGGGAGAGGGAACACGGACGGAGACAGCCAGGAGATTGGATCAAGACGGGAAGCTGTGGACGGAAGGGACCAGTGCCAGTTGAACCATGGAGGGGAGGAAAGAACTTGGATTAAATAAGGTGCCGCCAGCGGTAACAGAAGGAGTGATGAATAATGAAGTGAAGCTTCCCTATCTGATGTCCTTGACTCCGGGTGAAGCGTACATTTCCAGCTGGCGCGACCCCTTGCGCAGGAGGAATTCGATGGCGGAGAAGTCTTTCTTGTCGACCTTGATGTTCTTTTCAAACTCGGTTCTACATCCGGATTAGCACCATATCATCAGAGGTGAGTATCTGATCTAACCTAGCAAAGGCCTTGAAGTGAGCCCGAGTGGCTTCCGGCTTTTTGCGGCACTCGCGCAGACACTTGCGGTAGAGTCCGATGACCTCCTTTTGCAGACCAGACAAGCGGGCCATAATAATGCTGCTGTCTATGTTAGTACGAAGGTTAAGACCGAGCTGGTTAAGGAGGTGCTGTTACAGTTGAGACGGTGTAGATTGGTGGCGTCGGTGGTGATGATATTGAAAATTGTTATGACGCAAGACATCGGATTGGCGGAGGGCTCGGCATCGCCAAGTTAATTGTTAGTGCTACGAGTGCTGACACCAATTGGAGACCTCGGCAGAGGTTACCCCGGGGGGGCCGAGCGCTAACGTGGGGAGGGGTTCCCGACCCGGCATATCTATTGTTTTACAGTGGGCATATCCCTACGAAATATTAATGCAGCAGGAACATTTCGATATTGAATTTCTACTCCGTTTCCTTATTTCCATTTTACCGGAAGCGATTTGTGTACACGCTATCGTTTCACGATGTTATCGACTTCCTCTTACACGTCTTTTAGGCTGTAATGTGGTGTAGCCACTAACAGCCGGGCAGCAAGCCGTGAGCCGGTTGAAGTACCGCTGCTGTTCCCCGCCGCTGCCCGCAGATCGCCCAGCATGGCCAGCATCCACTCCGAGTCCGGGGCACTAAGACGGCGGGGAACGACAACGCCTCATCTGAATTATAAATGCCATCATCGTCACTTCTCAGTCCTCACTGACCTAAGTCCCCTTCTCTTCTCACTTACCACCTCACCTCATAGTCACACCCTTACATCACAGTCACAATGGCCTCCTTCACTGTAAACCACCCCTTCCTCAATCCTCATCCTCAAAAATGCCAGATTCTAACATCCACATCATCAGCGCCTCATCCGCTTCCTAGCCCGCGACGGCCGCACCTACTACGGCGACGCCCTCCTCCCCTCCGGGACGTCCGACATCCGATCCGCCACCCAAGCCCGGCTAATCACCGGCGACATCTTCGGCACGCACACCGTAACCGACCAAGTGGTCGACATCCGCCTTCTCTTGTCCCCCTTGGCTCCGGAAGACGTCCGCACCGTCCGCTGCTTGGGACTCAACTACGAGCAACACGCGCACGAATCCAACATGCCGATCCCCACCTACCCCGTTCTCTTCTACAAGCCCGTCACTTCGCTCTCGGGCCCCACGGACCCCATCCCCATCTCCCGCCTGGCGCAGGAGGGCGAAGGGTTGGATTACGAGTGTGAATTGGTCGCTGTTATTGGTAAAAGATGCAGGGAGGTGAGCGAGGATAAGGCGCTGGATTACGTCCTTGGTTATGCGGTGGGTAATGATGTCAGCCATCGGGATTGGCAGATTAAGCGCGGTGGTGGGCAATGGAGTTTGGGTAAGGGGTTTGATGGGTGGGCGCCGTTTGGTCCGGGCATTGTCAGCAGGAGCTTGATTGAGGATCCGCAGACGCTGAAGATTAGCACCAAGTTGAACGGGAAGACGGTGCAGGAGAGTAGCACGGCGGATATGATCTTCTCGGTTAAGAAGACGATTGCGTTCTTGAGCCAGGGGACGACGTTGTTGCCTGGTGATGTTATCTTTACTGGAACGTGAGTATTTCCTCCCTGGAGGGGATTGTGGGAGGTGATGAGTGGATGCTAACGTATAACGAAACAGTCCTCAGGGTGTTGGTATGGGCCGCAAGCCCCAGCTTTGGCTCAAGAATGGTGATGTTGTCGAGGTGGAGCTGGAGAAGGTCGGCACTTGCAAGAACAAGGTCGAGTTTGAGGCTTCTGGGCCTGCTTCCAAGCTCTAAGCTGGATGAGAAAAGGTTGGATATAAAACTGGAAGGGAACGTGTTTGTAACGACCACGCGGCATTGTGGACAATTAAGCAGGATACAATGCACAAGAGGAAAGAATAACAAGCAACGTTGTCCAAATAAAGTTTTCAGGTTTCTCTCCGGCAGATCATCTGATCCGAGTTCCGACCAAAACTCCTCCCGGTCCAGGTTCTCTCCCATCGCGCCTTCCCTTTTTGGAATTGAGACAACAATGATTGACGCGGCTACCCAGGAGAAGTAGCAACCAAACAGCAGCCTTATAAGTCACTTAGGCCGTAAGGCCATAGAGGCACAGCCTCGCTTTGGAACCACAATCATCCAACTCTATTAACGAGCTACAGACTGCGGTCCCATGCACCTCGCGATGCGGTAACTATGAATCCCTAAACGAGTGATGATGCCCATTCATAAGGTTCATGTCTGGTCACGACCTTAACCATGCATCTCATCAGTCTCGGGTCTATCCACCTGATTTGGGTATCGCCGAGAAGCACTCCGTCTAAGAACGTTTATCCTCGGCCTTTTCCCTCCTTCTCGGATGCGCCATGAAGTCCCGGACACTACGAAACTAGAGATAAGTAAACAAATCATCCGCCCGCCATGCAGTATAAGGTTAAAGATGACAGTAACTCCCAACCAAGTATAAGAACAAAAAGTGTGTTTCCTTGGAATCCCAAAACAAATGCAGCTGCCATATCAAACATCAGTAGAGTTAGGTTAAGAACTTTTTTCTTTCGCACGCATAAACACAAAAACATAACAACGGCCATCTCAAAACGTCCAAGTCATTCCTCCAACTGGGGGATTTTTTGGTTTCTCATAACGTCAACATCATGCTTTCACAGCGTTCGTGAGACCATAACATGCTGTCCACGCTAGTGCTCAAACATCAAAGTCGGAAGGTGGGCGCTCGAGAGCTGGATCAGCTGGGTACGGGCTGGCATACGAGCTTGAGTAGGGCATAGCAGTCGACATGCTCCTGACCATTGGGTTGATTGGCTGGAAACCTGAAGTGTTGGGAGCCCTGGGAGACTCGCTCCCATAGCCACTGTAGTTGAACGATTGCATGTAGGAAGGTCTGCCTGAAATACTCAACGGATTAAGTCCACTGTAACTGGGGTGCTGCTGCGACGAGAAAAATCCATTGCTGGGGAGACCGTTGTTGGAGAGACCATTGCTGGGGAGCCCGGAATAAGAGTTCGCCATGCTATCCCGCGGCGAGAAGTACGACAGCTGTGAGCCGTTCAGAGGCTTGGGTCCCGAGGATCCAAGCTGGCCGTTGGAGGGCAGAGGTCCGTTCGAAGGAAGCGCCTTTAATGCTGGTCGGTGGCGAAGCTCGAAGCTGGAAACATGTCGGTTAGCAAAGGTTACTCAATCAAATGCTCGCGACGACTTACAAGGACCCCATGGGGCTGCCACTACGGTCTAGAGCAATCAAGAGTTAGCTTGACGGTCCATAAAATCAGAATGGACCTCAAGTGACTCACGAGGACTGCGCTGTGGGGGATCATGGAAGACATCATAGCTTTCCATAGATCCATGGCTGTGACCGGAGATCTGGCTAATGCTCTCATCTTGGTCGATGGACATGGTCTCATCGCGGGTGGACTTTGCCTTCGCGACTGTCTTGTTTCTCGCAGAAGAACGAGTGGCGCGCGGCTTCGCGTTGGTCAAGGTAGAAGCGCGACGGTTGCGCTTCTTCTTGTGGTTKTCGGCCTCTTCCAGCTCACGGTCCTGTGGTGAGACACGTCAGCAAATAACAAAAAGAGACAGAATAGAGGTGCGCGACCGGGAAAGACGACGTACTGGACTGCCCTCATAGATCGAGGGGCTGGCGTAAACATCGCGCTCACGCTGCAAAGTCCAATCTTCATTATAGATGACCTCCTTCTGTTCGATAGTAGTTGAAGCCTCCTCCATCAGCTTCAAGACAGACTCGTCCTTGCGTTGGTTGCGCTTGCGCTTTTGTTGCTCATTAGCCGAGTCGAAGAGGCCCATGCCAGGATAGCGGATGCCCTTGAGCTTGCTGGACTCGTCGTCGTCATCGAACTCCGTAATCTCAGACGTGACTTCAGAGGAGGGGAGGATACTGTCCGAAGTCGCAGTCTCGGAAGGCCATCTATCGTACTTGCTTGCAAACACCTGCATGTTGTCTGGGGTATCCGGGGCAGAATAGTCAGAGCGTGGACGCTTCATAACGGGAGTTTGAAAACCGGGAGGGTCCAAGTATGCGTGACCGTGGCGCAAATTGTGAAATTGGAGGGACGCGTTGTTCGGGTCTGTAATCCAGTGGGCCAAGACGGGTGTGTGGTCCAGCTGCTCGCCAGCCGGCTCGTTTTTGACCAAGTCATCCCGATTCTGAAAAGCCTTGGGCCTATTCTGTAGGGGCCATTGTTCAGCAACGTCCCTCCGAGGGGGGAATTGGCAGAAAAGCAGTGACCACTTACAACTGTGCCGGCCGGCCGACCACGCTTTGCGGGTTTCTTGTTTTCCTTTGCGCAAAGCCGTTCAATCAGAAGCGCCCTAATACCACTGGTTTCCTCCCATTTGAGGTATTTTTGCATGGTCACCCTCGCCGCATCATCTCTATCTGACCGCAGTTCTGTCTTGAAGCGGTGGGACAGATGACTCTTGGACGAGCAATGTGTGAGCAGGTGGGAGACATCGGAAAAGATTGGCTGCTTGGGGCAGAGGGTGCACTTGAGTGGGATCGAAGTAGGGTCGTACTTCGTCTCCTCCATGTCCATTGGCGCGACTGCGGCCATTGTCTAGCAAGTGTAAGTCAATAACAGGACGGCAATGTGGTTGTGCATAGTTGCAACAAGGTAGTAACTCACTGCCGGGGTTGACCGGGGAGGTCGGAGCTAAGTTGACTGCAGGATCAAGCCGAAGTTGAGAACAAAGTTGTTTGACTGCAATGACTCCGCTGGCAGTAAGGGGAAGACGAGTGTTTTGATAGACGGATGGGCAGGCAAGACTTGAGGGACCTGAATGTGTGTGTAAGAGTGTCGGCAGTGTTGGTTTTCAAGGAGTTCCTGACGAGTGACGCATAGGGCGAGAGCAGTGGCGTGTTGAAGGTGTCAGTCTCCGTGGGGGATATAGATGAACTTTGTAGGCTGTCTGCTGGAAGTCCCAAGGAAGCTGGACACTGGTGTAGCCCGGGACAGAATTGTACAGTGATAAGGCCGGATCCAGGAGCCTAGCAAGCACGAGTCTCCAAGAAAGCGAAGGCAGTGGTGATGGCGATGTTGGTGTTGTTGACAGGGTCCATCACATGCATCTCCACGAAGAAGGGATCCGGGGAAACAAGTCCGGGCGGGTCAGTGAACGAAGAAAGGAAGAAGGGAGGAAGTACAGATTCTCCGTTAATAATGGAAGATGTCAACTCCAGGGTTGTCTCTGATGACGAGATTGGAGGACAGAGAGACCGATTGGTGTTGTTGAGGAGGGGAAGGAACTTCCGCGACGAGCAGACAGAAGATGTCGAGGGAAGCGTGAGAGTTGGAGAGAGGAAGAACTTTGGAGGACAGAGATTTTGCAGAAACGAGAAAAGTGCAACTGCCACTCCCACTCAGCCTGCCGAGGGCACAAGAAGAACCCTCGTCAAGGGCACACACAATGGAAAGAATGGTGGGTCACGAATCTGAGGAGAGTTTGAGGAAGGCACGATGAGACCTGTGGCCGTCCGGTGCCTGAGTGTCAGGAAGTGAACGAGGAAGGTGGGCGAGGTCGTCGGAGTGGGAAGGAACGATGAAGACCCAGGATCACGGAATCGGAGGGGTCAGTCTGGAAGGTGTCCGGTACCGTAACGTAAAAATTTCTTGTTCCTGGAGGCAGTTGCGGGAAAAGCTGATCAATGTTCGGCCCCGAAAGATGCCCAGGTTGCCTGAGAGAACTTGCTATCAGTTCATCGGGCTCTTTGTTGACGTTGAAGGCAAGTGTCGTTGATGCCCTGCACTGAGACTATTCTAGTTCCATGGCGGTCTGTCTTGCACCCCATCACGGTAACGTAACAAACGGGCATCTTCGTCTTCAGCTCAAAGTCAAAATACAAGCAATTGTCCAATGGTAAGCGATCAAGCTGCGAGACGGGTAGCTGCAGTGACAGGTAATTGGTAATTACCAGGAAACAAAGGTCAAGGGCAAGAACTTGCGAGATAATGGAACTGGTGTATTCCTGGAATTGGGTGCCTCCAAGAATGGATCGTACCTTGAGGCGTCAGGTGATGCAAATGTCAGAAGAGTTGAACCATGTAGACTGAAGACAACAATATTCAAGGGCAAAGGTGAAAGAGTAGACTGTGACAACACCAAGACAATGTGCGAGTGGTTCAAGTGAAAAAAAAATTGTATTAAAGGAACACYATGGAATGTCCCCTACCTAACCATGTCGATTGACGTAGCGAATGCTCATCCAAGCAACAATAAACCAGTAGGGGGTACTCGTCTGGGCTAGAAACGCCTCACAGACCCACTGAAGGGAAGTGACGGCGTTTCTATCCCACACGAGAATGATTTGCTCTTCTCCCGCCTTGTATCCTGCCGACGCCTGGAGTGCGTGTCGGAAGGTTATTAGATGGCAGGAGGTAGTTGTGTTTGTATCATGTGTCATGTCATGATGATGATGGGATAGATATAAGAAGTCATCGTACCGTATTCCGACAACACCACACCACATCTCATTCCCCTCAACGACCCAGGACACGCTTGATGGTCGACTTGGGCATGCAATACACCTCGTCAACCGGCTCCAAGCCCGGATAATCTAGCAAGCTCAAACCCGCAATGCCAAAGCAGGTGTGCCAGACATCCACCATATCGCCAGGTCTGTCCGAGATGCCACCCTTCTCCGTGTCTTGCGAGCTCAGGATGAAGTTGGTGAGCTTCTCCTTGTCGATCCAGTGCGTCTTGCCAATCATTTCCAGACTGCTCAACACCCACCAGCTATAGCACACGTCCTCCTTCTTCTCCGGACGGCCGTTCAGTCCACCACCGGCGATCTGTCTCTCACTCAACCAGCGTCCAAGGTGATCAACGTCAATGAGCTCCTTGCGGCCAGCGATGGTGAGGGCAGCGACGCAGGTGAAGATCTGGCCAGAGTGGGACTCGGCACCAGGGCTGACACCGTAGCCACCGTCAAAGTTGGCGCATGCAGCAATGTGGTCAACAGCCTTGTCAACATCGACTAGGTCGAGGAGACCAAGGAGGGAAAGGGCATTGAAGGCGCCGTAGAGGAAGCGAGTGTCCTCCTCACCCCACTCATCACCCGCAAACGTGCCGGTCTGACGGTTCTGGAGGCTGGCGATATCTGGAGAGGTGACTGTCAGTACATGCTAAGGGGGTTTACCTGGACAGATGGCGACGCACACTTTCCCACCTGTGCCTTGCCCCGGCCACGCGTCTCGAGGTCATCAAAGGCGTCGACCATGGCGAGGATCTGCACGGCACTGACGGTGGACAGCATGTGGGCGTCATGACCCGGTGCCGCTCCGAAGCCGCCGTTCTCGTGCTGGCATGATAGCACAAAGTCGATGGTCTCGGCGCGCGGGAGGGCCTCGGGGTGGCCGAGGAGGTGCAGAGCGGTCAAGCCCCAGTAGAGGCCATTGAGACGCAGATGCTCCGTCAACCAGTAGTCATATTCGTCCTTTCTAGAGTCGAGACTCTGGATGTACTTGACGTGGGCTGAGGTTGCGAGCTGCAGCTCTTGCGGGAGAGAGGTGAAGTTTTGTGTCATGTTGAGAATTTGAGGGTTTTATGGTGCGGTGGGAGCTTTGATGGAGCGGGTTGGAATCAAGGAACCGAGCTTGGAAGTCGGAAGTCGGAGCTTCAGCCTCCATTGCCGGTACCCCACCATGGACGTTGAAATCTTACGTAATCGGTACTCGGCAGCCACCATTCAGACGCCGTGCCAAGAAATGGCCTCTGGAGCTTCTCTTTGAAGGAAAACGCGCAAAGACAATTCTCAGAACTCTCACGAATTCGTCATTTCTGGACGTTGGCGGATGCTCGAATGCGGGATACACGTATTTGCCGGAGTCGGTTGATCTTGGATCTCTCGCGATTACGAATGAGGTAAATGAGCTTCATCTCATGAATGTCGTGATTATTTTTAAATGAAGGGCTGATAGGTTGGGCAGCAGTCGTACCTGATACAGTGCACCGGCGCTGAAGATGAGATACGAACGGCCATTGTACAGGGGTGAAGGCATTTGTCACCATCAAAATTGAAGCTCAGCCCGCACTTGGACATTGTCCGTAGCCTGATGAGGCGCCATGATCTTGTTTTCCTGAAAACAGCTGGTTGACATACGATGACAGATACTCAAATTCTTGGAATGATTGCTTCGGCCAATTTGCGCTTCAAGATGACGAATCTGGCGGGCGCCTCGGATCCGTCTCTTCTCGTTTACATGGTGGGGGCACGCCGATGTTACAGGCAATTTGATACCATAGGTATCTCGAAGCGATGCAGCGTCCATCACCGGCGACGACTGGCGCAAGTGCGCAACAACGTCCGTCCATCCAGCCTCTTCCCAAGGCCGTCAAATCGGAAAAAAGAATCTGATTCAATGTTACGAGATCTGGCCAGGGTAAGTGCAGCTTTAGTCCTTGCAGCAGATCACGGTCCCGTGCAATCATGATCGAGACACATTCAGTGACGCCGGGTCTTGGCTTGGTGTTTTGGACTTTGCAACGTGGACTGCCCAGGTCGAATCTTGCCGTGATGCATCTGTGTCACTTGTGATTCGAAACTCTTGGTCCAGGGAGCGTGAGGTGGTGGCTGAAACCAAGGACCAGTCCTCCGGTAGAGCCCCAGATTTGACATGTTAGTTCGACGCCGARTGTTTGCCCTTGATTGAATCATTCAATATCATCCCGTCACATACTCAATCAAATTTCAAAAAAGAAGTTGCAGTGAAGCGCTGGAAGCAACGTCGAACCCGTCCCGTCGAATTGGAGACAGCGCTTGTCGCGGAAGAGATGGCCGTCAACAAGTGGGACGAGAGACGGTTCAGTGACCAGTGAGAGTTGAGAAAGGACAACAACAGTTTCGGACTTGGCCTGTGTTCCTGGCGCTAGTCCCAAAACGAACTAGGGTAGTCGGCCGCCCTCCCGACTCTCAAACGCTGTGACCAGAGAGAGTAGAGAGGAACACCCAAAGAGAGAAACACCAAAAAGGAAGAAGCAATTGGAGTTGATGATAAACAAAGTATTGCGCCTATAAGCGCCATTGGTGATGGTTTGGTGCGCAGTGTTGTAGTATCGTGCATACGCAGAGACTTTTGGGTTGTTTGCTTGTTCAAGTCTGGACAACTAAAGCGCCATCGTGCTGTTCAGAGAAAGTCAAGACTGACGAGTCTCCAATCGCATCTTCTTTGAACACCCTCAATCATCCATGATATTCTCTTTTCATGATGAACGAGTACCACATCAATCACCTGACGGCAGGGCCACAAGGCCATCATTTGCGGCTCAACCAGGCCAAGAGGTCAGCCAGGAGATCCGTTGCCGTACCTTACCTTAGCCCATCTCTGGCCCCTGGCTTCCCGCTCTTCAAGTTCCAGCGGTGTATGCACAGCATCCATGAGGGCAGCAGGCGATCATCAGCACTATAGACAAAAGGGGATCTGGATATTGGCAACCCGTGATGTCGAATATCATGACATGGTGTTGTTGTTTGGTTGGTGATGTTGGTTGCTTGCTTGCTTGACGGAATAGGTAGTGACAATGGATAGTGGACACAGCCTCGGATATTGGAGTCCTCCGTCTGGACATACCGCTCGCAAATTCTCTTGAAAATGGAACACTGTGCACTATTGACTGCGCTTACACGCGCTCTCGCCCATTCGAAGCGAAAGCAATTTACCCCGCCGCAAATGCATACGAATGCCCCCAAATCCGCAAGGTAGAGGTACCCTTCGTTTTCCCCGCTGATGAATGCCCAGCCTGTCCAGATTGGGTGGCCCATCATGGCGTTTAAAAGAACAAAGGTACCCTGATGACACCCACCTCTGGGCGCGGCGGTACCTTGGTCCTTGGTAGGGATGGGCCAATCCAAGCATCAAGAATGCCCTTGCTTCCCCTCGTGAGTGACTGCTTCTTGTGTAGGTTTCGCTTGCCGTTTCAGGTTTCCCTTCTGGAACCTGTGTCCTTCCGTCACTCCAACACCAACATCAGGTTGAACCCGGGAGGGAAAACAACAACAAAAAAAGTCAAAGCTGTCCTGCCGCTGATGAGTTCCTGTTGGGCCTGAACCGGAACAGGATCCACACTGCTATTGTCAAATTCTGACCTGGTACCAACGACTACCTCCAATTTGCGAGCCCAGTCGAGGTGAAGACAAGTCCCCGCTGTTAGTACGACGTTAACAGAGCCGGCCGCTAAGCTTGCCAGCATTAACAGCCAGCCAGCGCCTGGCAAAAGCTCAAAGCGTCAAGCTGGTGCCCTGGCTGCCCTGCGTGTCTCCAATCTCCATCTCCCTACCTAATCAAGGCCCCTGGTCCCGCTCCCTTCATCAGACTCCACGGCACCTCAGCGAAGAGACTCCAGATTGAACTCCAACCAGGGAACTCCATAATCGACCGACTCCCAGTCCCCCCATCCCGTCGACGCATCAACGCGGAGTATCCTGCCAAATCGACCACCGTCCGACCACCTCTCACACGCATCGTGCTGCTGCAGGAACGGACCCATTCTCCGACCAGGCTGGCATCCCGTCTGTCGTTCAGTTCTGCTCAGAAACCTCCGAACAGGAACTTGACCCCTTAACATTTCAACAATACTACAACACGACGGCGACTCTGCCTCTACAACCTAACCTGAATCGCAACCGGGCTGCCCGCTGGCGGTCTCCCCGATTTTACAGGACCGACCCATACAATATCCATCTCCATCAATTCTGACTGAATAGTGATCGCGGCGCATCATAAGGTAGCCTGCCTGGCCCTTCGACCCCTTCCGATTCCCTCTCCAGGACCAGTCATAGACCTCACCTCCCCCCGGCGAGCGCACGTCCACGATCCCTTTGTTCCCTCTTCAGTGCGCTTTAGCCTGTTTCCATACGGCATCCTGGAAGGGCTGCGGAACCGCATAGGTACATACGTACACATACATAGTCGACCTCGAGTATATCTCCGACCCCTTACATGCCATCGCCTCGTCATCAAATATTGCGAACAACTACTCCGGGTTACCTCTAGCTGGATGTCGCAGTGAAAGTCGTCGCCGAGTTGGGAAATCAATTGGTTTGCCAAAGGTCAGCCAGCGCCGCCCGTCACATACCGTTGCCCGTCTTTGCGCATCCTTCCTCCGATCCTCCTCTACCTTGCCTCCATACACTATCCACTACACATCTCCATCACACCTTCAGCCCACCCCCCAGCCTAGTTCTACTATACTAGTCCATATCTGTCAGCTCTGCTGGATTCCTTCTTCTCTTTCTCTCTCGGCTCCTTCGCGCGCCCCCGGTTGTGTGCAGCCTGCGCCATCCCTACCTGACACTTTCATGTTACCTCGACGTTTGTGCCTCGCTGGGTCGCTGCCTCATTTGTCGCAGTCGGCCACTTTCGTCTATTTTAACCTCCCTGCAACTGCAAAGCAAACCCTGACATTCGACGTGATACCGCAGCGGACAAGACCGACTCGCTGACCTGAAATCTGACTGCGCCAGACAACGAATCGGGATCCCGTTCGACAAGCATACATACCTAGTCTATCCTTAAAACACAGGCGCCACACCTGATAACCGATTTCGATCCGATCTTTCTCGGTCGTCATTGTCCGCGCCTGGACCTGGAACAAGAAGTGAGCGAAAAGAAATGGCCCGAAAAGGCGTACCGCAACCGCTTACGCTGGCAGAATCCGGAACTCCTGGAAAAGAAACCTCTCCGCGCGTTGGTGACACCACCCAACAACAACAAGCCCCAAGCAGCAGCGCCGTCAGTGCCACCGGTAGTGGTGGTAGTTTGGCCAGCGGGCGCTCTACTCCGCAAGCCTCGCGATCGCCAAGGTCCCCACGTTCCCCTTTCAAGATCGGCCTTCAAAAGCCAGAATCCCCCGGGGAGCCACCGAGAACCTCGTCATCCCCGACCCAGCAACCCGTCGAAGCCGTCGCCGTTTCCCAAGACCAGCGGTACCAACGGCAGAAATCCCCAGAGGTCCCGCCCGAGGACCATTCACGCGCGACCACCTCCACGCCGGTACCGTCGCAATCGTCCGATCATCGGGGCCACAAACATAGCCGAAACGACGAGGACAAGTCGTCCAAGTCGAGTTTCTTGTTCAGCTTTGGAAAATCAAGCAGGTCGTCAGAACGCGCAAATTCTCCTCAGCTCTTCGAATCGCGAACAGAAGGTATGTCCAGGGAGACCGATCCATCAGCCCATTCAAGGTCAAATGCCAATCACAAGCTTCTAGGTGTGTTAAGAGTCGCTTCGCCTTGGTGATGCCATTTGATCCCATGTTCTTCTGTATGTTAACTTGTCCCCGTTTGCACAGATCCGTCATATAACGAATACCCGTCGCAAAGGAAGAGCCCAACTCTGCCTGCCAAGTCTGAAGTATCTCTAATCTCAACCAACGAATACGAAATAGCGAACAATAACAAAAAGAGCAAACCCAAACCCTTTACCCTATTAAGTCGCACGAGATCGCACAAGGAGAAGGAGAAGGAAAACCGGCCAAATACTCGAGACCCCATTTACGCGCCCGCGAGACCTGGCGAACCCGACAAGGTGTATGCGACATCAGCCCCGAGAACTGCACCAATACACTCACAAGAGCGCACATTTCGCGACATGATGGTGTCCGGACCAAGAGGCCATTCGGCGGAGAGGGCGGGAGGTAGCAAGCACTTTGAGGGCATAAACAGGAACCAGTCCTTGTCGCTCAAGGAGGCAGGCGGATCGCTCCTTACCGGACTAAAAGAAAGTAGAGCCGCCGGCTTTCTCAGCAAGAAGTTATTTGGAGGTTCGAGGGAAGACAGGTTCGCGCCAAGGGAGCCGGTAATAGACGACGAGCATTACGTCCTCAAAGTTATCAACCTACCGCTCGTTGAGCAGACACGGTTAACCCGAATATCGAAGAGGCTGGAGGATTCGCGCGACAAGACAGAGTTTTGGATGCCGGCGTTTCCCTGGAGGGCGATCGACTATCTCAACTACAAGGGGAGCGATGTTGAAGGGCTATATCGAGTTCCCGGCAGTGGACCGCAGATCAAAAAATGGCAGCGCAAATTTGACGAAGGTATGTTGCGATCAGACATCGATGAGATTGAGTCGGCTCTAACATGGAATTTCGCAGAACTCGACGTGGACCTTTTCGAACAACCAGATCTTTACGACATCAACATTATCGGTTCGATGCTAAAGGCATGGCTCCGCGAACTACCCGACGAACTATTCCCAAAGGCAGCCCAAGAAAGAGTGGCCAAGGAATGCGCGGGGGCAGAGAAAGTGCCCGAGTTACTTAGAGAAGAGCTCTCCAACCTTTCGCCCTTCAAGTACTACCTACTCTTCGCCATTACATGTCACCTGAGCCTGCTGCTCGCACACTCGGACAAGAACAAGATGGATTTCCGGAATCTCTGCATTTGCTTCCAGCCATGCATGAAGATCGATGCCTTCTGCTTCAAGTTTCTGGTGTGCGACTGGAGGGACTGCTGGAAGGGATGCAAAAACGAAGCCAAGTACATTGAGGAGGAGTATGCGCTATTCGACCAACCGCCACCGAGGAGCTACAGGAGTAAGCGGGAGACGGAGTTGAGGGAAAGGGAGGAACAAGAAGACCGGGAAAGGGCATTACAGCGAGAACGAGAAAGGGAGCAAAGAGCTCAGGCTCAGGCTCAGGCGTTGTATCAACAACAGGGGGGTCAGGTCATTCCTCCAGCCCATCGCAACGGAAATGCGCACCAGCCAGCACAACCACAGCAAGTTCAGCGACTAAGGAAAAAGAATACGACGCAAGAAACAACACAAACAGCGAGTGTTGACACCGGTGCAACAATATCGACGACCATTACGCTGGTCAGTGATCGAGACGCGTCACCTGCGCGAGGAACAAATCATCAGAGACAACTACAACCGGGTGAGCTACCGGCTCTTTCGCCCATAAAACCACTGTCACCGATGGGGTTTTAGAGGGCTCTGATGCTTGAACAATTTGGTCTATCTTCGCTTCTTCTTTTCAACTTCCTTATACTTGCAGGTTTATCGACCTTTTTTTAGTGAGGAGGTTTTCGCGAGTGGTTCATTAGTCCACTAGAGTCCGTTGAGGACACAGTCACAATCAGTCACAGTCCGTTGAGGACACGGAGGGGTGATATCACCAACTCATGTTGAGACACACAGACGCAGACACAACACACACAAAACACAACTTTGAACACACACAAAGACACGACTTTTATGCTGTGGACGAAATTCTCTATTTTCTTTTCTTTATCTCTCGTTTACTTTACCAAAGAACAACGTTATAGTTTTACCTACCATACCAATCCATGTTTATCACACACACTACCAACCAACAGACACATCAAGTTTCAAGAAGAAGTTTCCTTTTTTTAAAGTCAAAGTTGAGTCAAAGAAGTCGAAGTCAAGAAGAAGTCAATGCTATGCGATCGTTATCTATGGGTCTTTCCTTTTTTTCGTTTTGTTTTTCTGTCAATGGGTTGCTTGCTTGTTTGTTTGCGTTTGAAATACCCCCTTTCGCGTACAGTTGTCGTTTAGTCGAAATCATCATTACCATTTTCTTTTCCTTGCCATCTTGCCTGCTGCATACTTGCCCACTAGCTTTGAGGTCGTCGTTTACACAGTTGCTTTTATAACATATCGGAGAATGAAACGAAAGTGGAGGAATGGAGAAGGCAAAGAGAGGACAGGAGAGACGTGATAAAGGTAAAAATCTGGAAGCAATAAGCACCTGTTATGGCGGCTTTCTGGACAACAGCTAGCAGACTGGAGGGGCTAAGAAGAAGAATTCAGGACAGGAGGAGCGCGGAAAAGTACTAAGAAGATGAAGGTGCGAAGAGAAAGAGAAAAGTTGACTTGAATTGGATGTGAGGACATAAAGAGGCCGACAGCATGGATTGGGAGAAAAGAAGATCCACCGGACTGTAAGAATAGAGAGGAAGAGGTTTTATTGAAGTGAGATACCATCCTACCTACGTGGTGTGCGGTTTGGCAAATGGAATTGAAATTTCTTGGGTACCCATCACGTAAACTGAATGTGCAAAAAGGTCGAGATGAATAGTGAATGGTGACATTTGTGTCGTGGCTGAATACATTCACAAAATAACGACTCACTAGAGGTATTACAGAAGACCTCCATGGACGTCTCATTGACCATCAAACACATACGATAAGCACAGCAACGGAATCAAGAAAAAGCAAGCAAGCAAACAGATCAACCGGGAGTTCGCACAGACTTTTCAATTCATCTCTCTGATATGCCCTTCTTTTAGTACAGCCATTAACGCCAGTTGATCTTCATTGTGGTCGCTGGTAAGAACCACGATGATCGAATAACTTTGTATGTAGAATCCTCCCAGTAGTACAGTAAGTAAGTATAAGTAACCTTGAACGCCCGAAATGCCTATGTAAGGTAAGGTAAAAGTAGCAACGAAGCCTCTTTGTCTCTTTGTCTCTGTGTCTCTTGTCTTCTCTCCTTGCTGATGCTGATACACGGGCCAGCACTTCACTTCACTCATCTTCGGATCACCTCTTCCTTCCTTCCTTCTGTCCACCCTGAAAATACGATCCTCCTTCCTTCCTTCCTCCACATCATCATCATCCCTTCTCCAGCAACCGACCGTGTCGTCGTCGAAGTGACAGACCGCAGTCCGCTTACTTCTTCCTCCCATCCTCCCTCCTAGCATTGCTCCTCATCTTCCTCTCATTCCTCTTCACCCTCTCCCTAATCTCCCGTCTCTTATCCCCCCTCACAGTCTGTCCCTTCTCCATCCTCTTCTCCTCCTTCCCGTTGTTCTTAAGCTCAATAATCGGCGCATCATCACCGGCCTTATTCGCCCCCTTGTACCCCCACTTGCGTCCCCATTCTTGGGTCGTCTCATCATACTGCAGATTGCGACGCTGCTCGCGCGTCTTGGGCTTGATACCCCGGCGCTTGGCGAATTGACTCCATTTGGTTTCGGCTTTGGGTGTCGGGACGGGTTTCTCGCGGGGGAGGGGCGTTTGGGGAGGGGGGAGAGAGAGCAAGACGCCGGCGGGGGTGGAGGAGATGGGGCACGCCGAGAGGAGTTGGTTGATTAGAGATTGGCACCCGTCGCGGGCGATGGAGGCGAGTTGAGGTTCGAGAGGGGAGGACCTTTCGAGGTTGAGCGGGTTGGGGTCGGTGGCGAGGAGGAGGCCGAGGTCGAAGGTGTAGGGGGTTGGTTTGTCGACTGTGACGGGGAGTTTGGGCTTGGTGCTGGCGGCGGAGGCAGAGGTGGCCGCGGGGGTGGTGGCGGCGTCGGACATTGTGGTTGCTTTTTGGTTGCGCGGGTCGATTAACTTGGGAGTTTATTTGATGGTTGACTGGTTTGAGGTTGGCCGCGTGATGGTTGGAAGATTAAGCCCAGTCCGTGGTGATGGTGGGTTGATTTGGGTGAAAATGACTTTGGGGGTATCTTTTGTCGTTGGCAGAACTGGGGATCGCATTCTCTGGGAGGAGGTGCTGCTGGTTCTGGATCTACTGAAAATTTAGGCGGTGACGGGCAGCAGATTCGAGCTTGGGGATGCTGCGGGACCGCTGTCAATTGGAATCCCATGTTCTCATTGGCTGGAATACCCAAACAGGCAAACCGTCCGACTCTTGGCGCCGGGGAATGGAGGGACTGGCCGCCAAGTTGGCCCGTGCTTGCGAACTTTCGAACGCGCCCGCTCCGCTTGCCGTGCGGCATCAGGTCCCGTCCGGTTGTTGACTTGCGATATTGCCCGGTAGCTTCACGGGCTGTGTTTACTTTCCGGCCGCCAGCCTCAACACACACCACCCCCGCCCGACCGACCGACCGACCACCCGCACCAATGTCGGCGTCCAACTGCCTGAGGTGCCTCGTGCGCCCCTCGGCCGTGGCCCTGGTCCCCCGCCAGATCCTCCAGGTCGGTGGTGGCAGCCTCACCTTCACAGCGACCGCCGCTACCAAGGGCGCCTCCACGGCCAACACGGGAGGGCGACAGAACGCGAACCGCCCCCAGAAGCTGCGTTTCAAGAAGACCAAGAAGAAGAACGTCTCATCCCACTCCGGCAAGCCGCCTCTGCCCGGTGAGCGCAAGGCCTACCGCAAGAAGATCGTGCTCAGCAACAACAACGCCCTGCCCGTGCCCGGCCTCGAGGACCTGCGCCCCAGCGACCTGTCCAAGCAGGAGAACGTYGGCACCGTCAAGGCGCTGCCCGAGGACATTGTCGACGCCCTGCGCGCCATGGAGGCCTTCAAGCCCACCCAGTGCTGGGGCACCTTCCGCCAGCCCTCGGTGCTCATCCGCCAGGAGACGGTCGACCTGACCAAGAAGATGAAGGCCGCCGGTGCCGACGGCAAGACGATCCGCATGGTCATTGAGGGCAACAGGATAACGGGCAAGAGCTTGATGCTGTTGCAGGCCATGACGCATGCGTTTATGAACGACTGGGTGGTGTTGCACATTCCCGAGGGTAGGCCTCCTTCCCTACTTCTACTACTCTCTAAAGCGCCACTTACTGACCCATAACTTCAAAACAGCCCAAGAACTAACCACCGCCGTAACCGAATACGCCTCCATCGAGAATTCTCCCCTTTGGACACAACCGACCTACACCCTCAAGCTCCTGCACGCCTTCAAAAGAGCCAACGAGAAGGTCCTCTCACGCATGAACACGGTCTACTCGCACGCCGACCTGCCCCAAATCATCCCCATCAACTCGCCGCTGATGCAGCTCATCAACTCGGCCAAGGAGGCCGACGGCGCCTGGACCGTCTTCCAGGCTCTCTGGCGGGAACTCAACGCCGAGAACGCCGGCCGGCCGCCCATCCTCTTTTCGCTCGACGGCCTCGCCCACATCATGAAGGTGTCGGACTACCGCAACCCTGCCTTTGAGCTGATCCACTCGCACGACCTGGCACTGGTTAAGCTCTTCACCGACTGCCTGTCGGGAGCCCACGTGATGCCCAACGGCGGCGCCGTGCTCGGCGCCACGACGCGCGGAAACTCGCCGAGGAGCGCGAGCATGGAGTTGGCTATTGCCCAGCGGGAAGCCGAGAAGGCTGGTACCGACCCTAAGGAGATCCCCCAGCGGGATCCCTATGGCAAGAAGTACGATGATCGCGTGGAGGCGGTCATGAAGAGCGTGGAGATCTTGAGGCTCAAGGGCGTCAGCAAGGCTGAGGCGCGCGGTCTGCTGGAGTACTGGGCCGCTAGTGGTGTGCTGAAGAAGAGGGTGGATGAGAGCACGGTTAGTGAGAAGTGGACGTTGAGCGGGAATGGTGTGGTGGGCGAGATGGAGAGGGCTTCGCTTTTGACTATGAAGGCTTGAGTTTGAGGCATGAGGTCTGAGGTGTGGGGGGATGGGGGGGATGGGGGGATTATATAGGTATGTGTGTGTATGTGTGATAGATAGGTATGAACTCTTTGTAACTCTAGAAAATAGGGGTTAGTGTGGGATTGAAAATATCAGCCTGTATTTTTAGTATGAGAATTTGGGTTCTGATTATTCAAGTGCTTACAGGTAAGTATTGGTATAAAACTCCGAGCGACGCTTACTCGTTATCTAACTCTGATTGAGCATAAAAAGGGCGGATGGTAGTCTACGATTCAAAATCGCAGTCGAGACACTTCACAGCAACTTCACATTGTTCAATGACTCCAATGCCATTGGACCTCATGAGCAGCAACGTTTTTGCTTCACTCTTGACTATGGATTCGGTCTACAGATAGAAAGACCAAGACGGTAAGTGCGGAGCGCAACTGTGTTCGAAACTCACTTCAAATCAACTTCACATTTCACCTGTTTCATTGCTCTTTTCACTACACGAACCAAGTCATGAAACCCAAAACTCAGTTATCATTCAACCCATACAACGCCCTATTGGATGAGACAAGACACCCATAATAAATCACAAAATCAGAAAGAGCTGAACAGTTTTCCCTAACCCCAACAATATCCAGTCACAATCACCCCTCTACACCCTCTTCGTCTCTCAAATATCCTCACTACCCTCCCTCTCACCACCCGCAGTAATAAACACCAACCTAGTTCCATTACCAGCCGTTTGCCAGACCTGTTCATCACACCATCGTTAGCATCACACTTTCTCCTCCATTTCAAACCCAGGAAAAGGGAATACTCACATCCAAATCAGTATACTCATCCAACGCACTCAACCACTGCTGCTCGGTGAAACCCTTAGCAATGACTCTCTCCTTAACCTTCCTCAAACTCATCTCCACACCAAACTCATCCTCCTCCTCCTGGTCATCCACATCATCCGGCCTGCACGCTCCACTATCCGCCAGTCCCTTGACCAGGTTATAAATCCTGCTGCTGGCGTTCATGGCCCTCCTGTTGCCGGCATTCCTGTCGTCTTGGGCGAGGGATTCCTTGCTAGTCTCGATGAGGCGGAGGGCTTCATCGACATCATCTTGCGTAACGGTGTTGCTGAACCTGAGACGGGCCAAAGCCTGGGCGAGACGGACCACACCAAGAAGGGTACGGGGCGTGGTGTGTCCAAAGTTTTGGTTCTTCTTTTCGGCGCGCTTCTGCTGCGCGCGCAGGCGCACATACGTCTTGACCATGTACTCGGACACAGCCTGGGGCACGACGGGGCGGTACTCGCGGGCCTTGGCGACGTAGGCGCGGACTTCCTCGGGGGTGAAGACGGACGAGTCCGGACCCGTGCCGATGTCCGGGTGGCGGTTGTGCATGTGCACGTAGGCGACGTGCTTGGCGAGCAGGGCGTCGGTGTCGCGGGTGGGCGTGTCGAGGAGGAGGAACATGATGTCGAAACGGGACAGCAGAGCGGCGGGGAGGTTGATGTTCTCGACTGCCGACAAGCGGGTGTTGTAGCGGCCGTAGAGCGGGTTGGCGGCCGCGAGAATGGAGGTGCGCGCGTTGAGCGTGGTGGAGATGCCGGCCTTGGAGATGGAGATGGTTTGCTGTTCCATTACTTCGTGGATGGCGGTCCGGTCGTTGTCGTCCATCTTGTCGAACTCATCGATGCAGCAGATGCCGTTGTCGGCGAGGACGAGGGCGCCGCCTTCGAGAACCATTTCGTCTGTGACGGGGTCGCGCATGACGGCGGCCGTGAGACCGACGCCGGAGGAACCGCGGCCGGAGGTGTAGACGCCACGGGGGGCGACCTTGGAGATGTACTTGAGCAGCTGGGACTTGGCCACACCGGGGTCACCCATCAGGCACATGTTGATGTCACCGCGGATCTTCATGCCGTCGCCGACTTGCTTGGTGACACCGCCAACCAACAAAAGGAGGAGGGCCTTCTTGACATCGAGGTGGCCGAAGATTTCGGGGGCGATGGACTTGGCGAGGTACTCGTAGGTGTTACCGGTTTGTTGGAACTTGGCGATACGGCGAAGGAGGGAGGGATCGATCTGCATCTCGGTGTAGGCCTTCTTGTGCTGGACGATGTGGTGGGCCTCGAGGTAGGTGTCGGTAAGAAGGCCGGCGCGCATAGCCTTGAAGCCAGTATAAGGAGTAGGAAGGAAGATGCCGGAGATGTCGACAATGTCACCGGGGTGGACCTTTCTGACCAGACTGCCGTACGCAAGAATGGTAAGAGTACGGGGGATCTGGCCGATGGGAACCTGCTCGGCGAGTTCCTGGATCTTGATCTCCTGGAAGGGCAGGAACTTGGAAGCCCTCGATGACGGATACAGCTGACCCTTGGCCTGGTTCTCCTTGCAGTCCTTAGATGGGCAGAGAGTCAGGGGGGCGTACTGCTTGTCGGTGACAGGCTGGAAGATTTCGCAACCGCAGCGGTCGCAAGTGTAGGCGCCGACCTGGACGATGGGCTTGACGTCGGACACACGGGTCGCAATACCGCGGATGGTGATGAGGTGGCCGAGGTGGTCGCCGCGTACTTGGCGGACGGACAGGGCTTTTTGAGGCCCATCAGCGGTCATTGTCCTGGACTTAAAGACGAGGGTGTAGCGGCGGGTGAGCTGGGCGGGGTATGTGTCGTTGAGCATGTCGGGGTCGCGCAGGTTCTCGGCGGCCTCGGTGAGAGTGCGGTTACGCTGTTGGCGGTTGGCCATAAGGACGTCGAGCACATCGTCCTTGAATGTGATGTCTTGGCTGGGCTGGGGCAGCAGCTTGTCGACGGCGCGCGAGAGCACCTCAACGTAGTGCTTGGTGTTGCGCTCTACCGACTCGACGAGCTTGAGGCCCTCGTTGACATCATCCTCCCATGATTGAAGGTCGTCCAGGTCGATGACTATCTCGTTGATCTTGCGGTCTGCTAATTCCTGAAGAAGCTCCTTGTACTTGTGGCGGGGAGCGCGTCTCCTAGCTCTTTCCCTGCGGCGCTGTTCTTGCGCATCGTCGTCCTCGTCCATGAAGTCATACTCGTCGCTGAGGTCGTCCTCGTTGATGTCGATGTTTCCTAGCGCATGGGTGATAGAATCTTGGGGAGATGTCTTGAAGTCGTCGAGAAAGTTTTCAAACGCGGCTGTTGTTCGTCGTAGTTAGCTCCGAACCTCTTGCGATCCTCCGCGCTTCGAGATGCGATCAAACTTTTCCCTCGTCGTCCTGGTGTTGGGAGTACTTACACATCTGCGCGTCGTAATCGACGGGGGCGGGGTATCTGAGGAGCGCCATGGTGAAATGTGTGATATGGCGCAACTCGGTATGTGGCGTGTGGTTAAAGGTCTGGCGATTGTTTTGGTTGCGATGGGAATTCCACTTGGATGAATGTCAACATTGAATGGAGAAGCAAAAGGTGGGTCCTCCCATTGACTGGGGTGGTTGGACTGTCGCGTTTTGAGTCGCGATGAGACGCGTCAAGCAAAGGAATCTTTAATGGGCTGCAGGCGTCCCTGGGCACTGACAGTGGCAGGTGGCAGTGAGTGGCAGCATTGTGTCGCAGGAGGCGTGTCAGTGTTGGACGGGAACTTGATTCTCGACTTGAGTCCCATGAATGTGAACCATGAGAGCGTCTAATTCCCATACATCTGACGCTATTGAGTCACTTATTACAAACCCTATCTCATTTCCCAGGCTCTTCACTATCTACACAACTTCAATCCGTCAGATTCAGCCTGCTCTGTGGTTGCAATTCCGGATATCCTCTTCCTCGAAATCATCACCAATTTCAAGACAAAGTCCCGCCCTAACAATTACGTGCGGCTGTACCTGCGCTGGGACATCCCCGAAACCCCCTGTACCAGGTCCCTGTGCCTCGGCACATGCGACTGGGGCACTTGGAGAAACTCCAATCGGGCTCCAGCGGCGGCTCCAGTTCTCTCCAATCAGCTGCAGTCAACACCAATCATGCCCCTGGATCTCCGCCCAAAGAGGGCCAAGACAGCTGGAAACCTGGGGATGAAGCGGATTCCCAGTGTAATTGTTAGGTCAACTCAGCTAAGCTAACCTTACGGTCAGGACACTTTCATCTGACATCTCGGAGTCCTGTCATTCATGCCAAACACCACGACAGCATCACGACCATAACAGTCGACACCGACGACGACGACAGCCACCAACCATGGCTCCCAGAAAGAACGCGCAGTCCACGGCTGCCGAGATCTCCCTGGTCCATCTCCAAAACTGCTTCGTCAACCTGCCCCCGTCATTGGCCTCCCTTCTCTCCAATGTCAACACGGTAAGCAGTCCAGTCATAGAGATGGAAGAAGAAGCACAGATTGTAATTAGACTATAGCTGACACAAAATCCCCATGAATAGCCCGCCCAGAATGTCATTGTCGAGCTCAACTACCGCGTCCAATCGACCCCTGACGCCATCGCATCAGGCGCCCCCGCCTCCGTCAACAAGAACATCTTTGTAGGATGGACCGGCATGCCCAGCAAGCGCAAGGTCAACCCCATGGTTGGGAGTCACGGCATAGACAGGACACGATCTACTTCGTCGCGCGACCAGGAAATCCCCCTCGTCGAGATCGATACCACTCTGGCCGGTACCCTAGGCCTCAAGGAAGGGCAGAAGGTCATGGCCACAGTACACTTCGACCCGCCCATGGCCACCACCGTCAACATCGAACCCCTTACACCCGACGACTGGGAGATGATTGAGCTACACGGCACCTTCCTCGAAGACAACTTGCTATTCCAAGTCCGCGCCATTCCCAACCCCGTCTACGCTCCCGGCGGCGTACCCTCAACACCCCATCCCCTAACCCTACACTTGTCGCAAACATCCAAGGCCAACATCAAGGTCATCTCCATCGATCCTCCTCTACCTCCTGACGCCCCATGTGCCAAGATCGCCCCCGATGCCGAGATTATCGTGGCCCCAAAGGTCCGCTCCAAAACACGCAGTAGCAAGGATAACAGGAGTGTGGGTGGAAACTCCAAGAAGAGTGGCAAGAGTTCGGCAAGCACAAGCAGAAGAAAGAAGGAGGAAAAGAAGCCGCCCGTGTTTTTGAGGGGTATCGACCGGAAGCATCTCCAGGAATGGTTCGATGACGAGAAGCCGACCGACGATCTTAGCGTATGGGTTGACCGCGATTTGTTGACAACGGGAGACTTGAAGGGGGCCAAGTACGTGTCTGTCGCTGTGGTGCGCCCAGCTGGTTTACAACCGACAACCGATGCCCCAGTACAGCCTGAGCAGGTCGATCCTGCTTCGGCGCCGTCGACCAAGATTGTGGCTCACCTGCGCGGCTGGGATGACCCACCTGATGGCCAGGTAGCTGCTCTTTCATCGCCGCTGGCTGCCGCTCTTGGAAGCCAGGGTATGGTGGGCGGAGTGGTCAAGATTGAGGCGGCTTCATCTCCTTTGGGCAAGAAGAGCGTGGACAAGGACGGTGTTTCGCGCGCTTCGCTCACAAAGATCAACATTTATCCGTTTGCTTCGGCAAAGACAGCATCTGCCGCTGGCTTGAAGTTTGGCGGTCAGTCCAAGGCGGAAAAGGAGGAGGCTGCTAAGCAGGTCAACCACATCTACGGACCTGAAGGCAATGGGATACTGTCTGGACCTATTACGGATGGCCAGGTGTTGGCGCTCTACGATGGGTTTGACTGTCCCCGTGGCTGGGAGGGCGGTATCATCAAGTTTGAGCCCGCGCCTGCTACTCAGGCATCTGGAAAGAAGCCTTTGAGCTGGGTTCTGGGATCTGACTGGAAGGTCCCTATTTCCGTCCAGGCCCCTATCGGCAAGCCAGCGTGGTTGACAGAGGGTGACGGTGATTTAGCTCTTGAGACCTCTGACTCTTTGCTTGTGGGCATTGATTCGTTACTTGAGAAGTTGCAGTTGCACTTGACCCATATGTCTTCGGTACTTCTTACAGGTGGCCAGGGTTCTGGCAAGACATCTGTGGCACAGTCCATTGCCCGTACCTTGCGGTCAACCCAGCTGTATCACACTACCTACTTCCCGTGCACAAAGCTTGTCAATGATGAGAGCAGGATATCCAACATCAAGGAGACCCTTAACCACCTCTTCATGGCAGCGAGCTGGGGCGCTAGACTAGGCGGCAAGGCGGTCGTTGTCCTGGATGATCTTGACAAGCTTTGCCCGTCAGAACAGGAGCTGCAAGTCGGAAACGACAATGCCCGGAGCAGGCAAGTCAGTGAAGCTATCTGCTCCATGGTTAAGCAATACTGCGGAAAAGACAGCAACGTAGTTTTGCTTGCTACCTGCCAGGGCAAGGATTCACTTCACAACGTCATAGTCGGTGGTCACGTCGCCCGTGAAATCGTTGACCTGAGCGCTCCCGACAAGGAAACAAGAAGACGCATCATGGAGGCTCTCACCAAGAAGGACGCCGTCTCAGTGGAAGAAACCACTGGCGAAATTGCCGACGGAGATCTCGACAGCCGCCCACCCACCCGCGACGGCAGCACCACCGGCGGCGAAGACGGCGACGGCTGGATGGAAGGCTCCAACCAATCTACACCCAAGAATGCCTCCAAAAGGCCCAGCGGCTTTGTCCTCGACGCCGACCTCGACTTCCTTGACATCGCTGGCCAAACTGACGGCTACATGCCCGGTGATCTCATCCTCCTCATCTCCCGCGCCCGCAACGAAGCCCTCAGCCGGTGCGTGGGCGAAGCCCTGGACAAGGATGTCTCCACCATCCACCTCGCGCGCGCCGACTTTGACGCCGCCATCTCCGGCTTCACGCCCGCCTCCCTGCGCAACGTCACGCTCCAGAGCTCATCCACCACCTTTGCCTCCATCGGCGGCCTCCAGGAAACGCGCCAGATCCTCCTCGAAACTCTGGAATACCCCACCAAGTACGCGCCCATCTTCGCCCAGTGCCCGCTCCGCCTCCGCTCTGGTCTCCTTCTCTACGGCTACCCCGGTTGTGGCAAGACCCTCCTAGCCTCCGCCGTCGCCGGCGAGTGCGGCCTCAACTTCATCTCCGTCAAGGGTCCCGAGATTCTCAACAAGTACATCGGTGCCTCCGAGAAATCCGTTCGCGACTTATTCGAGCGCGCCAGCGCCGCCAAGCCTTGCGTCTTATTCTTCGACGAGTTCGATTCCATCGCTCCCAAGCGTGGACACGATTCCACGGGCGTTACCGATCGTGTGGTCAACCAGTTGCTGACGCAGATGGATGGTGCCGAGGGTTTGTCGGGGGTGTATGTCCTGGCTGCTACTTCGAGACCGGATTTGATTGATCCTGCGCTTTTGCGTCCCGGTCGTTTGGATAAGTCGCTGCTGTGCGATTTCCCTAATTTGGAGGATAGATTGGATATCATCAAGGCCCTCACCCACAAAGTTCGCGTGGCGGAGGAGGTCTGGTCCTCGGAGGAGGATTTGTTGGAGCTCGGAAAACGCACGGATGGGTTCACGGGCGCTGATTTGCAGGCGCTGGTTTCTAACGCGCAGTTGGAGGCTATTCATGATGCTTTGGCTGCTATGGGCACTGGTATGGTCTCCCATTCTCGCCGTGGCGGTGTGGCTTCCAAGTCCTCGGGAAGAAACAACGACTTTGTCCAGTTCCGCTACGGTGATGACGAGGTCGATGGTGCCGCTCTAACCAAGTCCACCTCCGCTCCTCCCAGAACCAGAGCGGCCGAACTGGCGGAGAAGGCGGCCATCAGCGCCAAGCTGGAGACGCTGAAGATGATGCAGAAGAAGGCGGCTAGACAGGCTGCTGCCCAGACGAATGGAACCGATAAGGCCGTTAATGGCACGGGTGGTAAGGAGGATGCAGGTGCGTTGAATAAGGAGGTCGTGGTTAATTGGAAGCATTTGTACAAGGCGCTGGAGGGAACCAGAGCGTCGATCAGTGTCAAGGAGAGGAAGAGGTTGGAGAGGATTTATCATGAGTTTGTGGTGGGTAGGAGTGGTGAGATGAGGGATGGGCAGGGAAGTAATGAGATTGGTGGGAGGAGTAGTTTGATGTAGAGCGGGAAGCATTCAGCAGTCGGTCGGTAGAGGGTTGATGGATGGTAGAAGTCTGTTTTGGTTAGAAGAAGCATGTAATAGTATAGATCTAGAACAGAGTTGGAAGTAAATAATTCAGGGTTAATAGTTGAGTGTCTTGGTTGCCGGTGACGCCCTCCCGACAGCCGCTTTGGGCCATGACCCCCTGAAAGGCAAAGTAAACAAATCGGCTCTCGGGGTCGGTGGCTATGGTTTCTATGGCTATGCCGTTCTAGAAGGCGTTTGTCAGCACGTTTTCAGTGGATACACACGGCTCGGCCCTGGTTCCTGAAGCCACCGTGGCAGCCGGACCACGATCCCCTGTCTGGGCCTGTCTGTGACCGCAGCGTCAGATTGTTCGCGGCTTACTCGGGAGATGCAGTGAAACGTTGACTTCAGCCTAAGGGTCTTGTCAAGTAAACTTCATCTTTACATCTTACGAGACACTCATATAAGTCCCTGCCAGCCCTCATATTTCGCAAAATCATTTGACTAATATTTGTTACGCAGATACAAAAGGCCAGTTCTAGCTGGATATCACTCACTCACTTACCAAATATCACAAGTAACGGAGATCGAACTGTCAACCGCCAATATGACCATCAAACCCATCACCACCCCCCTCGGGCACTCCCTCCCTCCCCAAACGCCTCACGCAATCACCACCCACCTGCCCGGATGGGACACCGCCCTCCGTCTCCGTGACGGTGACCCAGAGCTAGGCAAACAGCTCAAGAGCATGTATCCGCGCTTTTCACCTCTTTCTCTTGTTAAGGAGGTATGGCTCCCCCTTTTCTTTCTCTTCCCCTTCTCCTTCCCCTTTCCCTTTCCCTTTCCCTTCACTTTCTCACTACATTTCAGGTAACTAACAGGGAAATAGCTCTGCACCAAAATCCTCACCCACCTCTCCACCGCCTCCCCCGAGTCTGGGTCTGGGTCTGGCATCTCCCCCTCCACCCACGGCTGTCTCCCCTTCACCACCCCGGACGCCTTCCCCCTCTCCGCCGCTCACTGCATCTCCCACCACCGACCGGCTGAGCATAGATACGCCGATGCTTCGGACTTGCAGTTCAGGGTGGTGGACTTTTTTGATGTCCCTCTTATTGCCGAGGCTGAGCGGACTGAAAAAGTCAGGTTGTATCTGGTCATCTACCCGTTGGCAAAAGCAAAGGGGGTGATGGGTGTTTGGACGAATCCTGGTGTGGGGATTAGTACGCGGTTGGCTGAGGTTCTTTTGCCTCTTGTTCCGGTTGAAGCCTCACCCTCACCCTCGCCCGAAACGAGCAGCCAGTTCAAGGTGTTGGAGTGGACCGCCACCGGGTCTGACTTCGTTCCTGGATCTGGCACCCTGACGGAAAACGACGTCCCCGAACCGACTTACCTACCCGAATCCTCAGCCCACCAAGCCTTGCGCGAGAGGATCGTAGCGCTCTGCCAACGTCTCCCCCGCGACCCGGAAATCGCCAGCCGACTTACCTCGAACGACGTGTTCTTGTATACAACCGGCATGGCGGCCGTCTTCCGGCTCCAGGAAGCTCTCTTCAAATCTGGTCGCCGCGGGCCGGTGGTGGCGTTGGGAGCGGTGTTTCACTCGACTTTTCATCTTTTTGACGAAGTCGAGCCGACGGAAGGAGAAGAAGGGTTCAAGCACTTTGGGGAGTGCGAGGATTCGGATAAAGTGATGGATCAACTGGAGGAATATGCAAAGGGGTTGAGGGAACGGGGAAGGAAGGTGGGGTATTTGTTTGTGGAGTTTCCGAGCAATCCGTTGTTGGTTAGTGTGGATTTGGGGAGGTTGAGGAAGATCGCTGATGAGTACGACTTCCCGGTTGTCATTGACGACACGGTCGGGGCGTTTTGCAATATCGATGTGTTGCCGGTGGCGGACGTGGTCGTTACGTCTTTGACGAAGACGTTTAGTGGGTTTGCGGATGTAAGTCAAGTCCCCTTTGTCAGACCTCACCCCTGGTTGGGTGTTGTCTTCCCCCTTTTTGTTGTTTCCCCCCTTCCTCTGCTTTGTCTTCCCTCTCTGCACCACAACTTCTTGCTCTCTTTTCCTTCCATCCTACGCCCGTTTTCCCCTTCTTTTCTAAAATATGTTAACCCCTCCCCAGGTAATGGCCGGCTCCCTCCTCCTCTCCCCCTCCTCACCTTACCACTCCCTCCTCCTCTCAACCCTCACAACCACGCACGTCAACACCCTCTCCCCCCCCGACGCCTCCCACCTCCTCTCCAATTCCACTTCCTACCTCTCCCGCTCCCACATCCACAACTCAAACGCAGAAATGCTCGCCTCCCTCCTTTTCACCTATTCCACCACCATCTCTCCCCCAGTAATCACCCGCGTCCTCTACCCTTCCATCTACCCCTCCATCTCCCCCTCCGCCTCCTCCCCCCTCAAGAATTACTACATGCATTACATGCGCTCCCCCGTCGCCCCCGCGCCCACCGGTCCCCCCTACGACTCACTAGAAAGCAACACCACCTTCACCCCCGGCTTCGGCTGTTTACTCAGTATCGACTTCCCCTCGAAAAGGATTGCGAAGACGTTCTATGATCATTTGCATGTCCACCAGGGCCCCCATCTGGGCGCGCATCTGACGATTGCCTTGCCTTTCAACGATTTGCTATGGGGCACGGACGAGGAGACGAGGAGGTACCATGCGGGGTACGGAGCCGTGCCGGAGCAGGTGAGGATTAGTGTTGGGTTGGAGGAATGGGAAGACCTTAAAGAGGTGTTTGAGGAGGCTTTGAAGTATGCCGAGGAGGAGGCTATGAAGGAGGCTGCTGAGGAGGAGGGGAGGAAGGAAGGGAAGGAGTAAGGGGTACGGGTGCTATATCCTCCACGCCAGACGCCGGCTGTATGAAGCTGGCAATCACAAGCATCCAACTCTATTCCAACAGATAATTCACACATTAAACCACATCCTGAAAAGCTCCAGAGTACACAACCTCTACTCATTCTTGAACAGACTGCCCTTCAAGATCTTAGCCATATCCTCATTCACCATGCTAAACACAGCGTTGCGTTCCCAAATAGGCGGCATTTTGAGCAACGGATCGCTGCTCATTCTCTTCTGCACCGCCGAACCAGAGAAATTCTCAAGCAGCATGTCTTGAGAAAAACGGGACTCCCGCTCCCGCTCCCTTTCCCGCTCCTGTCGCTCTCGTTCGGCTTGTTTCCGGGCCTTCCTCTGCTGAGATACAGACAAAGTAGGAGGACGCAGCAGCGCGTCGGCCTCGATCCTTTCGACAACTTTGACCAGCGCTTCGTGATGGAGAGCGTCCAGAATGCCGTCCCTCCGCCAAAGCGGCCTATCCCTCTGGTAAAACACGGCGTCCGCCTTCCGCCACCATCCCGCTACGTCGTCCGCCAGCTTGTGGGCTAGCACGCTGCATCGCGGCAGCCACTGCAGCTTGATCTCGCACCCGCGCTCGGAGAGGAAGTGCGACTGCCAGACGATGGCGCGCACAAGCGGCATTGTGAGCGCTTCGGTTGTGGTTATGGGCTCGGTCTCGGTCTCGGTCGTGGCTTGGCTGTCTAATTCTGGACGTGGGCGTCTGGACAGCCGATTCATGGCGGTCTTGCTGTCCGTGAAGATGGTGACGGAGGCGGAAAGGGGATGATGTCTCTTGTGCAAGCTGACGACGGTTTCCATGCCTTGCGAGATAGCGGCCAGCTCGGCGTGGAGGCTGGAGAGGACGCGATGGGAGCGTCAGGAGCGGATGTTGAAGTCTTTCGTGCTTAAGCTATCTTCGGGCAGTTTGGTGAAGTATTGAGCTCCGTTGTCGTTGTTGTGGTCATACTCCGCGAGCTCCTTTCCGTGATGCGGGTTGCGAAAGACGACGCCGTACCCGCCACGACCAAACCGTCGGTGTTCTGGCGCTCCTCTGTTGTCGTGGTTTTGTTTGTATGACCCATCGACGAACAGGTTGAACTGTGGCTCGCCATCTACCATCAACTCGGCTCTTTGCGCTTCTCTGGCTAGCCGAGTGGCTATGCCGGCCCACTTTCTCGGGTACAGGAATTCACCGGCGAAGCCGCGGGTTTCGTTCTGCCACAGAGGGATCCGTGTGTCGCCGCTGGGCTCGGGAGATCCATCTGCTCGCAGGCTGGCTGTCGTCGCGGGGAGGTTGGCGGGCGAGTGGGAGGGAGGCAAGAAGGTATCGGGAGGGGTTGGGGGAGGGGGGTCAGAATATGTCGGGAACCGCTCCGTATCTTTCGCGCTTGCGATGACATTTTGCGAGGTGTCCGGCGCAAGCTCAAAGGCATATTCCAAAGTTCCGAAGCCCTGGACGTCAACTTTCAACCGCTTATCAACGTGTTTATTGACATTGGCCGGAGGACTGGAACTCGGCAGCCGCTTTGGGAGTGTTTCTGTCATCTCGTATGCTAGGATGAACACAAAGGACAAAAGGTAAGACTGAGAAAAATGAGCTGAACATTAGCGGACGAAAGGAAAGAGTAAAACAAGGACGGATGGAAGCGTATGATCTAGGGAGATTTCCCAAGAAGCTCTTCCCAGCCTACGCCCTTCCTGGAGTAAGTGAGGGAAGGAATTAATCTCACCTTGAAAGAACGACGGGATACTGGTGTGTTTATCGACGTGTCACGCAATCAGAAACAGCGAATAGAGAAGCGATGGAAGAGGAGACTGGACGACAAGTGTTGTTGAGGTCAGCGTAGCAGAACGATAGCTCGGAGAAACGCAGACGGAAGAAAAAATGTTGACGCGTAATTATCAGCCAGACGCGCAAAAGAAACCATGGCAGGACGAACACAGCGGTAAGAAAGTTTCATGAGGGGCAAAGTGTTGCCAGCGAGGAACACAAAGATGGGACGGATGACTGATTGCCTGGCGAGGTACCGAAACCTGACGGGCGAAAGAATCAGACGGAGATTTGGCCGGCGATGGAGAACGTCTGAGAAGGAACCCGAGCAAGAACATGACCGCCGGTACGTCAGATCAGATTTCACGAGAGTTGGGATGGATCAGCCGAGCAACTCAAATCCGCCACTAGGGATCAGATCGCAATCAACGACAGATTTCATATGGCCTACAACTGGACATGGAAATCACGACTGGTTCAGTGTACTGATACAAGTGAGAACAACATGAGGGAAAGATAAGATGAAGAAAAGGAAGCGTTCACAACCCGGCTGAGCAATGTAAGAATTAAGCAAAGTATGACAAGAGATAGCTACATGAGGAAGAACAAGATATCTGAGATGACAAGGGGAAGAGGCATGAAAATAGCATCGCTACTGGCCTAGAGTAGATCATGATCAGGAGGTAGAACCAGACCATCAACCGCTCAACTTTCCAGTCGTCCAGTCGTGATGACCTCAGGTTCCCCTTCAACGAAGTCAGCAACGACCCGGAAGAAGGCCGGTCCGCAACGGCGTAGGAACGAAGCTACCCACCAGCTCCTTCTACAAGACCAGCCCCAAGGCTAAGTAAGACGTACCTTCCAACTTCCTGCCTTCCTCACCTGCACCTGCAGGCAGCACACCTGCAGCACACACTGCACACCTACCTACCTAGTTTATAAAGGTCCTTCCCCTCACCAGTTTCCGTCACCCCCAGCTGAGAAACAAATGGTCCTGTGGTGTAGCGGTAGCACACGCACGATTAGGCGGAGCTTAAGCGTGGTAAGGCAAGGCAGTAAGACTGAAAGGGTAGGGTCCCGGTTCGACTCCGGGCAGCGGCCATTCTCAGCATCTTTTTTTTGCTACTTTTTCAATTTTTGGTTCTTCATTGTCCTCCCTTCCTTCACATTTCCTTTTGTGCTTCTTCGTATTGTGCATCTATCTACAAGCGTGTGTTCAATTTCCATCGTCGCGCCCTCACGATTCACATTTCCCGCGCAACCTTACGAACTTGAGTAAAAAGGGAAACATCAAGTACATATACCGACAAAGTGGACAAAATATGGACGACGCAGTATGGACGACGATAACAAGGAGGTGTGCCACGAGATAACGAGATCGGAGTGGAGTCAAACTGATTGATCACAGGCAGCGATGACTGCCTCTCACAACCCGACAAGTTACGAATGTCGTAGACATTTCACGTATCAAGAGAATAGCCGGGCCAACCAAGCCTCCGAGTCGATCATGAAGTTTATAGTATCTGGCGCTGTGAAGACATTGAGAAGTGACCGAGGTGGCCCGGAGTTCGGGTCTTGGTGCCTGGTGAACTTGGTGCTTGGTACGCGATGGAGTATCATGCAATCGGTGCTTCAGCAGATGCTTTGCTCCCGTGGTTGATCATCTTCTTTCTTCCTTCTCCAAGTTATTATACTGTTCTACATCATAGCCTTTATGCCTCTAACCATCCTTAGACCTGTCATATCACAACATGCAAGTCCATAACCATAAGTATCTTACCATCCCAAGCCCAACCAAATCCGATAACTTCCAACTTACAACTGCTCAACCAAACCCAACAACTGTTTCGTCTTCGTTTGTCAAATGACAATGATCGCTTGATCATTTGGGGGCCGGGGAAGAATAAATCCATCAAGTTCACTTGGCGATGCCTTTTGAGCTAAAAGCAGGGAGATCAGTGGGAGCAGTGTATGCCTCCTCCGCGCTTTCGATAGTCTGTATCGAGAGTCGAAAAGGTGTTCTTGACGGCTTCCGATGCGTCGTGGGGGTTGTGTCGCTTGCTGGCTCTCGAAATGGCCAACAGCCTCGGTACTGGATTCATCCTCAATCTTGGGGCGCTTTTTTTTCTTGATGATCGCCAAGGTCGGCTGCAAAGCTCGAACTCGGTGATCTCTTTGGAGTTGTCATGGTGGAAGCTTGGTGACGCTATGGACTGGAAGTCTGAAACAAAACGATATAGACACTGTCAGCATTCTGATCCCTAAAAGGCAACCGAACTTGGAGAGAGCCAAGATTGTGACTCTTACAGCGCCCACTAGAGTTGCGATCGTGGGTAAAGACACCGACGTACCGTTGAGTAATAGACCTTCAATTGTTAACGCGACTCCTCGAGTTTCTAAACTGCTCAACGCGCAGGAAAAGCGATCTAACAAGCCAAGAGGCAAAGAGGATATCACCAGCTTCAGAGGCAAAGGTTGAAGAATGAGCGAGCAACGATGGTAACTGACGCGCAAGTCAGGAGTAGATCACCCAAGGGATGAGAGAAAGGAGAAAGAAACAAAAGAGGGGAACAAGATCGGAGCGACCTACCGTGAGGATTGCGAAAAGCACTGGAGATGGCGGGGCAGAGATGCCTCTTTGGCCACGTCATTGACGAAGTGAATAAATATATAACGAAGGAGTGAGGTAAGAATTTGCAGGGCACATATTTGGGGTGCTAAAGAAACCAGCCCTCAGTAGGAAGATACGTTTGAGACTCCTCACCACCAATCAACCAATCCTCACGAAGCAGATGGGCAGCCTTTCATTCAGTATTTCCTCTTCCATCCATCATTCGCAGTCAACACAACGTAAGAAAACCACGAAGCACACCACAAGCCAGATTAGATTTCGCGACGGTATAAGTCCATGTCCCTAAGGAAACACACAACAATTTTATAACCAAAAAAAAAAAAAAAAAAAAAAAAAAAAAAAAAAAAAAAAAAAAAAAAAAAAAGAAGAAGTTGCTAGTAAACTCAATTGCCACCTCTCGGGGTCGAACCTAAGGCCTGCCGTCCCGCCGTATATCCGGCCTTACCTTTTTGCTTAGGAGCAGACGTCAAAGGCTGTGCTACCACTACACCACGGAGCCACTGAATTTACCAGCTGGTGGGGATTGTTGAATACCATGTAAAGAAGGGGTACTTATATACCTATCAATATATACCTTCCTTTATTATACTAAATGCCGGCCGGCCGAGCACCGGCAGGCAGTCCAGTCCCTCCTTTAGAACCTCCCGTCGCAACTGCTCGCACTCAACACCCATCGAAACCACTTCGCAAATTCCATCATTGCTTCCATCCTCGCTGTCACTGAGCGTTCAAGGGAGCTCTGGTTGTCGTTATACGTACCTGCCTTCTTTGGAGATTTCCTCCTTCCATCACCTCATAGTATACTGCGAGGTAAAGATATGCGCACAGGTCAGGTCTCGGTCTGCTGTTATCGCTCCAACGTTCTTCTCTTCATCTCAGTCTGCACGCATTATTGGCAAATGCTGAGCCCGTGAACAGAGCCACAAATGTTGAGGCCATTCGCATGCAATACCTATCAATGAAACAACGGCTAGCTACTCTAGCCTTCTAAAAGAGCTGAACTTACACACAGCACCACCCCTTTTGCTCCATGCACCCCACCACGTATTAACTGAATGAAATATTTGACTTCTTCTCTTCCTTCTTTAGGTTTGGTGTTCCCAGGCATCTACCCATCTCCACTCACATACTTTCTCTGGAGTAAAAAGCCTCCCTCCTTAGCTACAGAAAAAAAGGGTAGCTGTAAACCAGGACCAAGAAGACGTAGGGTGGTGGCGTGGAGCAAAAAAGGGGGTGGTGCGGTGAGTTTCAGTTTCTTCTAGAAAGTCCATAATGAAGTTCATAGTATTTGGCGTTGTGAAGATATGGAGGAGTGTCCGATTCGAGGTGGTTCGAAGTTCGGGTGTTTTGGTACTTAATGGTAACGATCAACGCTCACGCAACCGGTGATTCAGTGATGAATGTCTTGCTTATCTTGGAAGATCATGGGCTTGGTTTCTATAGATACTTTGTTTCCGTTCAGGTGGTTATATTATTCTACATCATGGTTTTTTATACTACCTCTAACCATCGCTTGACCTTTCATGTCATGGGCTGCCAACTTCCGACTTACAACTGCTCAACCAAACCCAACAACTGCTCCAATTTCTCCCCCTCATCACCACCTCCCCCTTGCAACACATCCCCCAACAACCCCACCGCCCCCCTCACCCTCCTCGCCCTCACCACTTCCTCCAACTCCCTCGACTTCCTCGCAGCAACCTCCAACACCTTCCTCGGTATCCTCGCCAGCCTCGCGACATTTAATCCATACGACCTATGCGCCACGCCCGGCGCTAGATCATACAGAAACGTAATCTCCTCATCCTCATCCGCCGCTCCATCGATCTCCATCGCATCTCCATCCTCGTCAGTAGAACTTTTGGAGGGTTTGTTGCTGGCAAACCGCATATGCACACACTCCACCCCCTTTCTCTTCCCCTCCCCCTCCCCTATTACCAAACCATCAGCAACCCCCGCCAAATCCTGATAATGCGTAACAAAAAGCATCAAACACCCCACTTCCCTAACCACATACTCCAGCACCGCGCCAGCGATCGCCCTTCCATCATGGGTACTTGTACCTCTACCCAATTCATCCAATACCACCAAGCTGCGGGGCGTGGCCTGCCTCAGGATGGCAGCCGTCTCGGAGACTTCGACCATGAAGGTTGATTCGCCTTTAAACAAATTATCGCGGGCGCCCATCCTAGTAAAAATGGCGTCGGAGAGGGTCAGAGACATGGACGTGGCGGGCACGAAGGAGCCGATTTGTGCGAGTAACACCAAAAGCGCGACGGCGCGGGTGTAGGAGGATTTGCCGCCCATGTTGGGGCCGGTGATTAGTTGGGCTAGGGCTGGCCCTCCGGAGGAGGGACTGGTAGTGGTAGTAAGGGAAGAAGAGGACGGGGTGCCGAGGGACATGGTAAAAGGGATGTACCCGTTTGGCAACAGGTGTTCGGCAATGGGATGTCTGCCTTCGGTGATGGATAAGAAAGAAGGGTGGGAAGAGGGTAAAAAGGTTGGTTTGGTGTACCCCGGCAATGCAGCGACTGTGCTTAGCGACAAAAGGCAGTCCAAAGTCGACAACGAAGAAACAGCGTCGCGCAGCGGTTGGTACTCCCCCGCTATTTGCGTCAGCAGATCAGCAAAAGCTTGATCGCAGGCCGAAGCGAGCGACTCCTTGTGCTGATCCCTTTCTGCTATCAACCTCAACACCGTAGGCGTGTGAAACCTCGAGACCTTCTTCGTTCCCGATATCTTGGCCCACGAAGCCGGGACGCGCTTTAGATCTGTGTTGGCCACTTCGATCAGGTACTCGATTCCCGCCACGGTTACGTAGCTGATGGGAACCTTCTTGCCCAGTTCCTTGGCGGCTTCGGAGCGGTGTTGGTCAAGGTCTTGCTCCACGGCTGCGATGCCGAGTTTATGTTCCGAGATGTCCTCGGTCTCGTGCTGCTCTAGGAAGAAGGCGTACTTGTCGTCTCTGCGAGCGGCTTCGGCGTTGATTTTGGAGAGGTGGGCGGTGACGATAGGGCTGATGGAAGGTAGGGACATGATGGCGGAGGTGAGCAAAGGGGAGGTGAAGCCCGTGTCCGAAGGGGATTTGAGGCGGGAGTATTCGAGGGAGATCTTTTGGAGGGTTTGTAAGGTCGAAAGGAGTTCGGGACGGGTGCATTTGCCGTAGTAGATCCTGATCAGGCTGCGCTCAAGATCGGCTTTAATGGACTTGAGCATGCCCACCAGCTTGTCGACCTTGGCGGTGGATTGGTTGTCCAGCAGCTCTTCGACAGCGGAGACGCGCTCTTCTAGGCGCTGCTGGTCGAGGAGGGGACGACCGATCCACTTGCGGAGAAGACGCTGGCCGAAGCGGGTGTGGGTTTTGTCGAGAGCCCAAAGCAAAGAACCCTTCTCGGACTGGTCAGTGGCGTTACGGTACACTTCGAGAGACTCGAGGGTTGTACCGTTGATCAGCATGTGTTGCCGCGTGCTAAAGGATTGGAAATACTTGGTCAAATCGAAAATGTGCTGTAGGCCGTACTCGGTCAGATGGGTGATCATGGCCGAGAGACAAATCATCACGGCTTCTGGCAGCTTTAGCACCTTGTCGAGCAGAGCTGCTGAGCGTGCATCGCTGTCCTTGGCCTTGCCAGCGTAGAAATCCGTGACGTGCGAGTAAGCCTCGGCTGCCATGGTCTTGCTCTTGGGGACCCTTTCCACGCGGCTCTTGTCACCAAACACATTGGTGCTGCTGCCGGAGAGGTGTTGGATGAGTTTATCAGTGGCTTTGCTGAGGTCGCCGACGATAAGAAACTCGCAGGGAGAAATATGAAGTAGCCGAGTCTCGATCTCCCGCCGCATAAAGCCATCTTCGAATTCGTCGTAGATGATGTCGCCGGTAGCGGGTTGGACAGCAATGATGCCCACGTTGACCTTTTCGTCGGTTCCCATGCCCTTGGCTGGGGTCTCCGTCAGACAAAGCAGGTAGCCACCAGAGGAAGCTCCCGTAGTCTCGCCTGGCTGGTCCAACTCGCCCGTCTCATCGATATATGTGCCCTTGGTATAGACGTTGGTGAGCTTCCGGACAAAGGGAGCGTTGCGGTTATCGCCAGCCTTTTTCAAGGCGGCCGTCTCGATCTGCCGGACCACTCCAACTTTGTAGCCAGCGGCAACAAGACGCTTAGCATGGACAGGTAGACGGTGGACGGGTATACTGGCAGAGGCAAAACGGTCGAGATGGGCCTCGGAGGGGTGTTCATCGTACCGGAATTTGCCCGGTATACAGACGATGCTCAGCTCCCTGGCGGCTATGCGGGCATCTTCGCCAAAGAAGCGGAACTTGTACCCGACCTCGACGATCAAAAGTGTATCCATATGTTTTCTCTTTATCTCGAGGAACTGTAGCTCCATGGGAGTGAGCTTGCCCGTCTTGGCCCCCTTCTTTTTGGTGGCGGTCTTGGGTGCTGGTTCCTCTTCGTCGTCTTCGCCCTCCTCGCCTTCGCCTTCTACAGCAGCGGACTCGGTGTCTCGTCGCCTGTAGTTGAACATGCTATCGGGATGGCCGAGCTTCTTGACGAACTTTCGGTGGAGTTCTTCTTTCTTCTTTCGTTCGGCCGCATCTTCTTTGTTCTCTTCCTCATCTTGGGAGGGCCGGCTGGAGTTAAGAGCGTACCGTTCTGTTCGGGAGGAGGAGGAGAGCTTCAGGGAGGCAACGGCCTCTTCGGTCTCCTTTGTTGCTGATGGGCCATTCGACTTGCGCCGTTTGGCATTTCTGGGGGCATCATCTTCGGTGTCGTCATTCTGTGGTTCTGGTCGTTTCCTCGAGGATGTCGGCTTCGATGGCTTGGGCTCGGCTGGTGGTGCCTTCTTGGTGGCGTTCTGGCTGAGGTTGACCAAGGGACTGGTGTTTCGTGGGGTGAAGAAGCTCGAGATCGAGGCCTGTTTCTTGTCGGGGGGTCGTGATGGGCCAGCCATTTTTGTGAATTGGTGGTTGGATGTCACCCCAAGTCCATGTCTTGGTGGTGGCAGTCAATCAATATCAGACGCGGTCATCAACGACGCGCAGTCGTCGCAGTGGACGCGGCAAAGAGTGGGGCTCCATTACAGTGGCTGCAGCGTCTTCACATGGTTTGGAAGTGACATGTTTAACCCCAACCCTGGAACAACAACCAGAGAAGAGATATCACTGTTGTCTATCAACGACATGATTCACTCTCTTCTTTTGCAAAAACAACACCTCTTCCATGCCATCAATATCTTCCAAGTAAACAATTCAGACATACATGATTCAACACATGTTTCTCTAACCCCAGAATATCCACCCCAATTATACGAAACCGGGCCACATCCGAGACCATGTGACACGGCAAAACAAAGCGGGTGGCCTGTGCGCCCTCCCTCTTCCTGTCTTTCGGCATCCTTCCCGAAATGCCGACTCTCTCTACATTTCCCCCATGTTCCCCCCCAGATTCCCCGTCTCCAACTTTTTCGTTCTCCAGACTCTCTTCCCTTTCCCCCATATAATTTCCCCGCCTTTCCCCACGGTCTGATCCGATTGGGGTCTCATTTTGAGGGGAGAGTCTCAAAGTCCAAAAGTACCTTTTTTCACTGTGTCAAATGCAGTCTGTCAGTCTTGAAGAGTCCTTCGTTCAATATCGCCTCAACCTCTTTTCAGACAGGGACAGTTGACATTTTTTGGGGTCGAAAAGGGCCTTGACCTCAAATGCACTTGACGGGACTCTAGCGGAATGGACATCCTTAATTCCCTATGCATGTTGTTTAACTTGTCCATGTCTTTGGGTCAACATGAAGACTCTCATTCATCTGGCAATTATCTCCAGTGTGGCCTCCTAAACTCGCTTCCAATGTCTCAATGTTGGACAACATGACAACCTGAAAACCTCCAACAAATCAGTGTTGGTCTCGCTTGTTAGCCGAGGTTCTCGTATTTGTTTACTTGATCTTTGCCGTGCTTTTTCCGTTATCCTGTTTATTCCTGTTTCTTTTCGAGAGCCGGCGTCTACAGTGGAGTTGGACACCGCTAGAGTCAGGGACCATGATGCCATCATCCACCGCCAAAAATCCACTGCCGGTGGAGGATGCGGAGGAGAAGTACATACAGCACAGTATGGGAAAGCTACAGTGAATAGCCGCGTGTTCTGTGTGTTTATCCGGCACTTTGTTCCCAGTGATCCTATCGGTGTTGTTCCCTCGACAACGACGAGCTCCAGTTTGATGTCCATCAGTGGAGCGTCCATCGTCCATCACCAAGATGAACAACCCACATGGCAATCACGGTATTGGGTCTCCTCGAAATCGGCTTGATGGGTTCCAGAAGCACATGTGTTTAAACAACTCGCAGAGTCCAGACTCCAGGATCGTCAATTTTCGTTGTCAGAAAAATACCCAAAAAACTCGGCCCTCGTTCCGACTCTGCGAACAGAACATTGAACAACGCCGCAAAAAGCCAAGACCAACATCCTTCATCTTCAAAAGGCAAAAACATCGCCCATTCGTCAACGTCCCTCGCCATGAACGGCCAGGGGGGCACTTCAGGCTAAATGCACGCCAAGACGGGTAATCTTCCCTTGCTCCCACCCTCCTTCGACAACACCGTTGGCGAATCCCACAAATGTACATCGCGTACTGTCCTCGTCTCATCCGATTTCCTGGGGTACTGCTGGCCGCCTGGGGAAGGGAGCTGGGGAAAGAAAATCTGGGGAGCTGGGGAGCTGGGGAATGGAGTCATGGAATGGCAAAAAGTCCCGGATCTTGTGATCACCAGAAATCGTTAAATCGCTTGACAGTTGACGGTTGACACTGTCTCGACAACAGTGCTCGGTAGCCTACCGGTAGCTGCCTCTCGCTGGCGTCCTGTGGCGCTCCTTGGTCCCGGGTTTGCGGAGAATCCTTCCTGTCAGGCTTGCCTGCTCACATGCCGGTTGACCTCCCTTCTGAACCCTATTTCCCAATATGATGGCGTTATTCAGCCCAAAGAGTCACAAAGTCACGAAGAGCTGGGCGTGCATCAAATGCGGCTCTCTTGCCGAGAATAAGGACATCTGGATCATGGTCACCTCCATACAGTATCTTCGCCGTTGCCGCCATCTTTAACCAATATCCCATCCCCGGTGATCCCATCTGATGATCCATTGGACCATTGGCACGCTGGACCGGACGAGGCTGGCCCCTTCGAGATCCAGATTCATAGATCTCCGGTTGTACCACACGACGGCCGCCAGGCCGTGTGTGATTCCCGTTGTAGCCCGCTGTAGCCTGCTGTAGAGAGGCGTCTAGCCTCAAGTACACAGCGACTGTACGCATCGCACTACATACCCAGTAGCATGACCTGTCAAGCGGATGCAGCATTTCAATCTACGCCCGGTCCCGACGTCTGGGGCAGCGGCGCTCGCTCGAGACAACGTCCAGGAGTCCAGGACGTCCTAGATCCAACAAGCGAGGGATATCCCAGACTTTCACATTCTGCCTGATATTGGAAAAACAGCTTAAACATAGCAACACCCACCGCCGCGGGAGGCATGGTCCATGTCCATGTCTGCTGCTGGCGGATGCGGTTGGTTGAGCAAGCGAGCAACAAACCATCAGAGTCTTAGACCGGGCGGGCGAAAAACGGCGGCAACATTGGACCCGTTCGACCCGGATCGCGCCCCGTATCTGTATCATTTTGCGGCGGCGTTGGCCGTTGTGTGCCGCGCCCGTACATGGCACATACATCCGGCACCGCGAGACACTCGACCTGGAGGAAACCCTTAATGCTGGTCGGGACGGCGCCCGCAATACATACAATGGGATTGAGCAAAGTACACCCGCCAAAAAGAAGAAAAAAAACGCCTCGATAAACGCCACAGACACCCGAACATACATCTGGTACGTCCGCTTGGCAAACGCTGGCTGATGTGCCATCACAGATTCGGTCCGCCTATGCCGCTGTTGTCTGGTTGGCTCTGTCCTGGGCTGTGTTGTGTTGCCCGCACAACCACCTACCTACGTACAGGGCAGGCACCCTTTTCGATTTTGTTGTTGATTCGCCCTTCGCTATCACTGGACTCGCTTATACCTGTGCCGTTCCGTCGAGTTGCACTGTCTCGAATGTGTGGTCGAGTTTCCGGTACACAGGCACGAACGACGGGCACGACAGCAGTCAAAGTCGCAGAACGCCAGAACCGGTCTGTGCCCTTGCCCAATGCCAGGACGGGTTATCTATGAACCCCAGATGCGCCCGGATGGGGATGTCGTCTCGTTTTGGTTCTAGCTCCTCGTGGTTTGTGGAGAGGGAATTCTGGAGACTCTGGAGACTCTGGAGAAGAAGAGCCAGCCGCCCAGCCAACGCCCGTTCAACGTTCTGCTCCAAAGTTGCGAGGAACTTGTGCTCGGCAACGGAAAACGAGGGGGAAAGACAGGGGGCACAATGGGGTGACGATTCCGGAGGTGGAGTAAGCCAGGCCAAAAAAGTTGGGGAAGGTTGAAGAGGTTACATTCTACCATGTTCTCCGCACGGAGATACATACGGAGTGTGAGACTGGAAGAGACTCTTCAACCTCACTCTGTCTCTCTCCAATCCCCCTTGAACACCCCTGGCTGCTGGTGCTTGGGATGGCTTCGGCTTGGGGTGGTAGGCTGCCGGAAACCCAAAATCCCAGATACCGCAGGCGGTGATCCGTCGACGACAACAACAACCTTCGATGAATGCTTCCATGGACCACTCAACTCAAACATGGGGGATGGACTAGCCTAGCCTCTTTGCTAAGCTAAGGCCCTTGGCCCTCCCCCCGGAAAGCCCGACAGAGGAAATGGAATCGTGATGATCATGCATCTCACTTCCATCAGACGGTACCGACCCAGACAAGCAAAATGAAAGAGACCACACCAACACCGGAAGTGGAGGCTCGTGGAGGCGGCGGCCGGCCAAGGTGGTCGGATTGGTTAAGCTTCGGTGCAGCTGTTTGGCTGGTCCTGACTGGCCCTGAATGGTCTGGTCTTCCCTTTTCCTTCCCACCCCCTGGCTGATGGTTGTCCACCCTCCCGGCCCCTGGCTACACAGTACCTGCCAATGTACACTCCCAAAATCCCCAAGCTAATCCTCCTTGGTACGGGAGGACCTGGGTACGTATTCAGCAGCATGCATCGGAGACGCTCCCGGTCCGGCTGCCCGTCTGGGTCACTCTCCGTATGGGGCGCCGGCAGCTTACCACTCGAATCCGTCAAATGTCAAAGCTACCACCAACTCGTTATATAATCCCCCTTCCCTCCCCCATCTCGAAGTGACGCTTTCTTGTGTGTCTGTCTTTTTCCTCATCAGCCTCTCCTCCACTTGTCCCAGGGGAACGGATCAGCTGTATCACTCAACCCAGACAAGACAACAGCACATTCAAGATGGGCATTCTCGACAAGAAGCCCGTGGCTCAGGCCGTCGACCTTCATCAGCTACAGGAGGAGGCTCCTCAGTTTGAGAGGGTTAACTGGAAGAAGGACCCCGGTCTTCGCAAGCTTTACTTCTACGCCTTCGTTCTCTGCATTGCTTCGGCCACCACCGGTTACGATGGGTAAGGGGATTCGATACCTTGCTTTCTCAAGAAGCACATTTCACTTGCTGACACTTATCTTTCCTGCAGCATGTTCTTCAACTCCGTGCAGAACTTCGAGACGTGGAAGAAGTACTTTGGTGACCCGCAAGGATCCAAGCTTGGTCTTCTCGGTGCTCTCTACCAGATTGGTTCCATTGGCTCCATCCCCTTCGTGTAAGTGTTCACAGGGATCGCAACACATTGCAGCTTTGATGGCTTTCCTGAAACTGACTCGATACACTATACAGCCCCCTCCTTACCGACAACTTCGGCCGCAAGGTCCCCATCATCATTGGCTGCGTTATCATGATCGTCGGTGCCGTTCTCCAGGCCACCGCCAAGAACATCGATACCTTCATGGGTGGCCGTACCATGCTCGGCTTTGGCAACTCCCTCGCCCAGATCGCCTCCCCCATGCTTCTCACCGAGCTCGCTCATCCTCAGCACCGCGCTCGTCTCACCACCATCTACAACTGCTTGTGGAACGTCGGTGCCCTCGTCGTCTCCTGGTTGGCCTTCGGCACCAACTACATCCACAACGACTGGTCGTGGCGCATTCCCGCCCTGCTCCAGGCTTTCCCCTCCATCATCCAGCTCCTCGGTATCTGGTGGGTTCCCGAGTCTCCCCGTTTCCTGATCGCCAAGGACAAGCACGACGAGGCCCTCCACATCCTCGCCAAGTACCACGCCAACGGCGACGCCAACCACCCCACCGTCCAGTTCGAGTTCCGCGAGATCAAGGAGACCATCCGCCTCGAGATGGAGTCGACCAAGAACAGCAGCTACCTCGACTTCTTCAAGACCCGCGGCAACCGTTACCGCCTCGCCATTCTCCTGTCGCTCGGCTTCTTCTCCCAGTGGTCCGGCAACGCCATCATCTCCAACTACTCCTCCAAGCTGTACGAGACCGCCGGCGTCACCGACTCCACCGCCAAGCTCGGTCTCTCCGCCGGTCAGACCGGTCTCGCCCTCATCGTTTCCGTCACCATGGCTCTGCTCGTCGACAAGCTCGGCCGTCGCCCTGCTTTCCTCGCTTCTACCGCTGGCATGTGCGGTACCTTCGTCATCTGGACCCTGACTGCCGGTCTCTGGGGCGAGCACCGCGCCAAGGGCGCCGACAAGGGCATGATCTTCTTCATCTGGCTCTTCGGCATCTTCTACTCGCTCGCCTGGTCGGGCCTGCTCGTCGGCTACGCCATCGAGGTGCTCCCCTACCGACTCCGTGGCAAGGGCTTGATGATCATGAACATGTCGGTCCAGTGCGCGCTTACCCTCAACACCTACGCCAACCCTGTCGCTTTCGAGTACTTTGGTCCCGATCACTCTTGGAAGCTTTACCTCATTTACACCGTAAGTTTTAATCCTCAAAACATTAGTTTTGCTGCAAATAGTACATGTGCTGACGATCATGACAACAGTGCTGGATCGCCGCCGAGTTCGCCTTCGTCTTCTTCATGTACGTCGAGACCAAGGGCCCCACTCTCGAGGAGCTCGCCAAGGTCATCGACGGCGACGAGGCCGATGTTGCCCATATCGACATTCACCAGGTCGAGAAGGAGGTTGAGATCCACGAGCACGAGAGAAAGTCTGCTTCTGTTTAAAGCGTTTTTCTTGTCTCTCGGATTCTCTCTGCTCTTTGGTAGTGATCGTTCCACCAATTTGGTGGGGAACATTGCTTCTACGACACTCACCAGTTGGCTAGCTGGATTTGATCGTGTGTCTTGCTTGCTGTTTTGGAAAGTTTACGATATGAAAGTTTATATGTTAATATTTTACGATGTTAATTGAGTGGAATGATGGGCGACCGTCGATGACGGGATGGACATTAGGAAGGGAAGGAAGGGAAGGGAATTAGGGAAAGTTGGAATATCCTTGGTAAAGCGTTATTATACCCTCTTTGTTGTCGTTGGAATACTTTTGAAACGGATGATAATCGATGGCACTTTTTGTTGCTGCACTTTTTGGTATCTTTTCGTGAGCTTTTTTTTTCTCCAGCTTGTGGTGCTTTACGGGAAAAAACAAACGGTTGGCGATGGCTTCATCTTCCGCACGGCTACATGGAACGAACGGTCATGACGGACGGTTTGGTCACGACGAGAATGAGTTCCAACCATCTTCTCGGAAAGAAGACGCCACAAGCCTCTACAGGATCGAGTGTAACTGGAGTCTAATCATCACCGTCCTTCCCTTCCATCTGGCCCATCCACTCACTCACTGTTCAGACATTCATTTCATGCCCCAAAGAGAATCGAGGACAGCAACTGACCAGATCTGGTACGGAACAGGCTCATTGGGATCCCGAAACCAACGCTGGGGAAAAGGCGACGCCAGCTCATCAGCACATGTGGCGGCGGCCAGTTCTCCAGTCCTCCCTCCGCATGGGTGGGAACTTGGGAAGGAAGGGATGGGAGGGGATGTACTCCGTGTGAGAAGAGAACGGGAACTGAACCGACCAATGATTGTGCTCGTAACCGCACTCCTGGTAGACTGAAAGCAGCTAATGCAAGAGAATGTTCTCTCTATTTAGCCGGATCTACAAAGTCGATGCTGGATGGGTCAGATGGGCTTAGAGGGGTCTTAGGGTAGTGCTTGGCTTCCGGGTAAGTTCATAGTGTACATGCATACCCGTCCGTCTGTTTGTCTCAGCGTGTGAGCGTGGATACCTAACTTTTACTTCACCCTATGAGGGACAAGACACATCGTGATGTAGGTATCAGAAAGTTGTGTTCCTTGGTCTCGGTAACCCGGATCCTGGATAGGTATACTTGCTTTCTTGCTTGCTCGATACATACATCGACTAAGATCTCGGGCACAAGGACATGCATGGGGTTGCTGGATAAATAGGAAAACGTGTAGTTGGGCGTGGAGGTGGAGTAGGTAATGTATGGGGGTGAACTATGAAGCACGCGGAGTGAGTTCTTGGGGAACGTGGAGAGAGATGGGGAAGATGGACCTACCCGGAATACGTGAGAAGCGGAGTGTGGAAGTTGTATTGGCGTTGCGTGGGAAGGAGGGTTGAACCTTGGAGAAGGAGCGGTTCTTGGAGCCCATCTGAACGGAGGCAACTTGGGTAAGACACTCGCTAGTTTTGGTTATCTGGTTGGAAGAAACCTCAACGCATGAGACATTTGGTGAAGGTGGAGGTACCATTGTGCTATCGTAGGGCAGCAGCACTTCAGTCCAGTCTGTTTCTCGTTGATCGTCACTTCCATATCAAGAATTTGATGAGGAAGAAGCGACGATGGAAGGACTATCCATCAACAGTACATGCCTCATTCATTCCTGCCAGCAGAGACGAATACCACCACCATACTACTACTAGGTACTACACACCTACAGGCTTCCAGGCTACCTGGACGGCGAATTCAGAGTGTCCAGAGTGCACCCCAGGCCCAGGACCACTCGCCGACGGAGGTTGAACCCACTTGCCACTTCACTGACTGCCCATTCTGTCACCCCCAAGTCCCAAACGCTGCCAACCTATCGATCACTCCAGATCTCCAAGTCCAGATCGATAGTTCCAGGCTCAACGTCCATCTCCCCCGCAGTGAGTTTTGCCCCTTCGTCCGTCACCACACTTGCCAGAGTGTCAGACTGACCTAGACGGACTGGACGAGACTGCTCGCTTGATCAAGCGAGAATGTCCAGAACGGACACTGATCATGTTCTTCGAGGGGCGATTCCAAAGTGACTCTTTGCCAACGGTCATCCAGATTCCAGAGCACCAGACGTCAACGGCGTCGAACTGAGGTGCTTGTTCCCGGGTGGGAAAAGGGCACTGTGTAGGACTGTGGGCATATTTTGGGGTTCAAATGTGCTGGTAAGTGGCGTTCAAGACGTAACCAGTCGCAGAGAAGACATGAGTGAGCGCCATTCTCACGATTGTGTACTGGTAGTAGTGCGGCTGTAACCTCTGATACCACATTGCCAACGAACACTGCATATCGGGTAGAGCCCCATACTAGAGGTAGGTAGGATGCATAGAGGCTGGTACATAGGGGTCCTGTTGGAAGCCTGGGACACGCGCGGGTTGCCCAAGAAGTGGAACTTGGAGTCAGCAAGAGACTGGACCTCAGGGCAACCTTGACCTCCTCAGAGCCTGGAAGCCTGACAAGAGAAGGGCGTGTGACTGACTACCTACCTACGAACGTACACAGTCACTGATAGTAGGGCGCCTACTGTACGCCCCAGGGACCCGGCCCTCGGGACACTGATACGAGCAACATATGAAGGGATATAAAATTTGAACCATTAATAATGGGCTAGAGCAGACTAGATCCATGGTGGACCCGGGACATGGACCGGTTAAATGCATCCCAGCTGGCTCAGATGGGGTCTCTAGGTACCGCTAGGTACGTACCACGAGGTTGGAAAGGAACCATGGGGTTCATGCAGGTTTCAGGGGAGATGGAGATGTCGAGACGGTGAGGAACTGGAGATGGCGGGAGACTACACTAGGTGGACGGATAGCGAGGACTCCGGCGGTGTCGAAGATGGAGTCCAGTCGGACAGTTGAAGTCAAGTTGGAGAAATCAGATCTCTGGACTGTTCTTTTCGGCGAGGAAGATGGTATACCAGATTAGGTCCAAAGGAGGAGCGCGGGAAAGAGACGAAAGACTGTATATTTGGTGAAAGGTGAAGTGTCCCATGAGAAACAAAGCAAATCAACCAACGCTTCAACCACAGCAACAACGCCAACCATTCAGTGACCACAGCATACCAAACCACGCCTATCCAAACACCACATTCCTCTGAGAAACTGTCAAGTTACAGCCCATGCAACATCACCAACCGCGCGTCTACTGAGTACAACCTTCATCTCAAACCGCACGACGCAGTGCTACAGCCCACACTCCCGTAACCGTCAAAGAGCACCTCACTTTGAGAGCAGACCCCAAAGCATTACATGTAATGAAGTGGTCAGATACCCCTGAGCAGTGCATGAGCTTCGCGAGGCTCACGGGTTACATCTATAATCTACATGAGTTGCATGAAACTGTAGCATCGATCCCGCTGCGACGACAGATGAGCTGATCCACGAGCGGCCCGTCGCCCGCGGACTCGGGACCACGTTCAATTTATTTGGGCGTTACAGAGCCCACGGTCTTAATGGACCTGTTTATATGGTTTCAATCTCCAGCCCGTTTGTCTCAAATTGATGCCAGCTATAATCTTCTATACGGGTACGAAACATTTTACCTAACACAAAACTGGATTGCTCTGATTCGAGATATTTGCCCCTGGTATAACTATAGCCATGGATAAAAGATATTTTCAGTAGATGTCTACCCACTCGACCTCCAACTTCATCTTGATAGAAAACATGGAGACGTTCAAGAGAACCTGCTTTGCAACTTCTCGGTCCAGTCGAAGATACCTCAAGGTAGAGGTACCTAGCCAGGTACATCACACCTGATAAGGTTTCTCTAGCAAGGCCCTTATAAGAAACCTTAAATGGTAAAAGACAGCCTTGAAAGTCGTTCAACTGTCGAATGTGCACGGCGGATGCTGTGGTCGGTGCGTTATGGCAAGAGATAGGCATACATTGCAGTCGGAAAAAGATATAGAAAACAGGGAATTCGGTGAAAAACATTTTAATGCGATAATGCGAAAGACCCCCGAGTCCGATTCAAAACGAGGCCRTTATCTGGCTGGTTACGTGCGTATTGGGTAGAGATATCGCAGAGTGACTGACGGTCTTCCATGTTGAAGATGCCCGGTGAGCTGTACCTGCTAGAGTCAAGTTGGTTTTGCACAAGAACTGTTTCGCTTTGCCCGCAAGCCATTGTTTGCAGAAAATACTCCATTGACAACCCCACAAGGCTTCTAAGTTAACGGTAGCTTCATCGCTGTATCCAGATGTTGGGTTGGGGTGGTTGGTGACTGCCGTTCTTCAACTTTGCTATCGACAAGCACAGCTGTTTCTTCGTCATTCATGGGTCGCTCGCTGGAATTAAAAGGAAGCCAGTTCTTCGTACAGAATCCCGATAGTCTGTTTGACAGGAAAGATGTGACAGGAAAGAACGTGCACATTGCCCTTGACAAGTGCACTTGCCCTTCACCTCATCACCCAAAGACCGGGCCATCCTGACTCCCGACCCGCACAATCATAAGACTCAGGTCAACAGTCTACAAAGGAGACAAAAAGCCCTTTACCAAGAACCAAAAAACACAAAAAAAAAGAAAAAAAAAAGAAAAAAAAAAGAAAAAAAAAAAAACCTTAAGTAGGTACTTGGAGGTTACCTCTAAGAGTAGTCTTCTAGAGACCCTTAACCTTCTAAAAATTAGAAGATAAGGTACCTAGAAGATTACTTATATTATTTTGCTTATAGGGCGTTAAACATTGGATGTTAAACCAACATTGGAAATTTTAGTCTGTGTTATAGGGCTAGTGCCCGTGGCTAAATGTACCTAGCAGACTTGCTAGGCGAGCCCTCAGCCGGTCCGGCAAAGTACAGCCAATTAAGCGCCTTACCCTACTGGCAACCTTCTATCCCGTATATACGCACGTCCCTTAAAAAGGACAGCTGGCTAGGCTTACCTAATAGGCACCCCTTTCCCCTCTTTTCTTCTTCGTAGAACCTTATCGATTTATTAGGCCAATATCTATACTAATTATACTACACCCCTTATATTARGTTCTACCTCTACCTATATAAACGGATAATAATTTTAAAGACGGACATCCTTTTCAATAAACTTAAACACGGAACTAACAATTTAGAGCGCAATATTACAATATTTATTAATACTATAATCGAATTCGCCAATATAAATATAAATAATACCGAAAAATTCTACAGTTCCTAAAACGGCGGCGGCAAATAGTAAAAAATCGGTAATACCCTTAACGACGGCCTTATAAAAAGTTTCTTCAAAGTACTAAATAATAATACTTCCTTCTATAATTATATTAAATCTCTTCTTTTTAATTCTAATCGTAATTCTATTCTTACTCCGCATTTAAATTTTAGCTTCGTAGACTCTACTCTTACTACTACTACTAACAGAACTATAGGTATAATTAATACCCTAATTAACACATAACTTCTGTGTTAACCCGATGGCACTAACCATAGGGCTTGCCCAATAGGGCACCTTATAGAGCAAGTGCTATTAATCGACCTAATTACTTATAAAAGGCGATTAGGACGTCGACCTTT